>JAUTBZ010129571.1:0-31033 GCA_032361785.1 Lepetodrilus galriftensis
TATGTGCAATATTGACCAATCTATGCTAGTTTTTACATTTAAAATTCACGATTCGGGACACCCGTATTCACGATTCGTGGCATATTTATTCACGTTTCGCAGCAAAAATATTAACGGTTCGGGGCTTATTCACGATTCGGAGCAAAAACTATTAACGGTTCGGGGCTTATTCACGTTTCGGAGCAAATTCACGTTTCGAGCCTTAACATGGGGTGATATTTGCGGGTTAGGGTTACTAGAAGCTGACTTAATTAAAAGCTTCGAAAATGTTATTTCAGCCAAACATTTCCTAACCTGTGATCATGTTCTAACCAGGAAAACGAGTGAAAAAAACGGCACCAAAAAAACTACCCTGATTTGCTAATATTAATATTGCCGCGAGTATGTTTATAGCCATAAACTAAATTGCCAATTTGAATATCGCCGCAATATATATTCCGGTATTTTTATAGCCACAAACTATCTTTGCTAATGGTAATATCTTCGCTATATAATAATGGCTACAGATTTTTATAAAAAGGTGTTTAAAAGTTCACCACAGACAGACAAACAGACAGACAGACAGACCCTAGTGTATTTACGTCTCGCCAACAACCACAGCAAAAAGAAAAGTTAGGTGTCCTTTTAAGTTTCTGGACACCTAACGACAATGCTAAAACATAAGCCAAGACACCCGAGGTGAAAGTGCTCTACCAGGATGATGTCTTATCCTCTTAGGAATCGGACACGTAACTATTTTCCTGATACCAGAGAGGAACGAACAATTGGAATACATGTATTCCTGCAGGCATAACCTAAGGTTACTAAGTACTGTATACTCACCATGTTATAGCTATATGGTTCCTTGCTACCTCAGTCAATGGAACTTGCAAGGTTCGCTATTTCTGTGATCCCTATTGAAGTTATACATTCGTAGCGCCATCATGCAGTTCACGCAGCTATTATAACGTAGTTTAGGTCTTCAGCCCTACTGGCAGTACTGGTATGCTTTCATCGGATAATTCAATAACGTTTTCAGTGTACTAATAGTTATGTCTAATGCATCCGACCTTTGAAGATCTACAGTGTTATAAGTAAATACCGGGTATTAATAACATATAAACACACACGTGGGCGGACTGTGGTGTTCATACCGTGAATAATTATTTAAATATTATACTCGAGACATAACAATCGGTGCGCATGATTCAAAGCTACTGCACCAACATAGCTTATACTGTAGTATGCATACAGACACAACAAGCTTAAGTTAGGCATTCCAGAGGTATTTTCTGTATACTAATTGGATATCATAACTGTACATTCTTTCCGCTGACCGTCACAACATCTGCAACTGAAACTGCAAACATTGGACTTCCGTTCATATTGTTTCCAGTGGAAGACAGACAGTTTTAAAATAACACAGACACGCAAGTCAAGATACCCCACAATATGCAATCTGACATATCAAACACATGGCCCAGACAAACGGTGCGTCTTTAAACATGCAGAGAGTTATATATGTTTTCTCTTGAGGTCTTCAACAGCTATAACTGGCCCCGAGATTACAAAACCTTTTTGAGTACGATTTCATGCTCAACTCAATGTTTTTTAACAAATAACCAAATACAATCTGAGCTTTAGCATGGAATCGTACTCAAAATGTTTCGTAATCTCTGTACCAGATGCAGCTAATAGGGTGTTCTTTGCATTCTGTTCGTGACTTTCAATTGTAATTATCAATGATCAATTCTCTTGGTAATTTACGGGAAATCAAAAAGCCTTATTTTAAAGTGTGTTTTTTTTTTATTATTAAAGTTGTGCAAGGTTTGTGTAATATTATTTTATACTGTTCTATGGCTCACTAAGAGGCTCTCAAACCATAGATGATAATCTATGCTCAAACCAAACGTGTTGTTTCGATAATGTATACGTTGACCCCCCTACACTCCCTACGTAATAGATTGCTTCGTAATGATATATTCTGACAGGCTGTCTCACTCTCTGAACGTTTCTTTTCGCTCCCACACCCCAAACAAATACAAACACCAAGTAGAAAGACATGACTCTGCTATATAGCGACCAGACATGTGTTTCAAGAAAGGGTCTTTGCGTAGATCTGGTCCTCGCTTCGCAGAATCATCTAGCACTACGAGAATCGTAGCGCCATATTAAAGTATAGGAGTTATGTCTCTAAGCGCTGCGATCGTTCTATGGGGCATGGTATCGTTTCACGAAGCTATGTGAGACGATGACTACTATTCTACAGAACGATCGTAGCTCTACGATTGTTCTGTGGAACGAGGACAATAGTATAGCACTCTCGTAAGTGCCAGGGCCCGTATTCTCGAAACTTCGTAAGTCCTAAGAAGTTCGTAAGTACTAAGAATTTGCCTAACTGGGTTTCTGCTAATGTTAATTTATGAAGAAATATTTTCTCACTAAGAAGTTCTTAGCTAAGAAGTTTTGAGAATACGGGCCCAGATGGCTATGTAAAAGAGCTCGCTACGTGCGTGCTATGGTCTCGTAATAGATAAGTAAGCTTCGTAAAACGGTTCCCGGGGCACGGGACCGTACGTTATGCTTTTGCTATAGCAGGAAATGACGTAATTTATATATTTGCGCCTGGACTACAAATACGACCCTTTCGTGAAACGTTCTCCTGGTTAAGTTTCCATTGATGCCTAAAGAATCCAAGAAACAATTCCGTTCAGAATTTCAACTAACCCAGCACCCAGAGACCTGCCTTGTAATCTCGCAGGTTCTCGTTTGTTGTTCCGAGATGTTTCGAGAATGAGGGTGGGAAAACTCATCTCCAGGTCTTCCTTTCACGTTGTAGGATCGGTGTTGGTTCAGATAAGATAGAAATTAGCTTTAGAAGAAAGCCATACTGACATAGAGAAGATTGGATGGGTGTGGAGGCGTATCTGGCTTACAATAGACGTTGTACCTCGTGGAAGATGTACGTGTGCTTATGTTTGATATAGAGCCTAGGCGGATCCAGATTTTGTTGTAAGATAGGCATAAATCGGGGAATTGGACGTGTTGGTGCCGTTGTGGGTGGTCAATGTGATTGAGCACGGTCTCAATCCTATCGACATTTTATTATGTTATTGAAAGGATAATGTTCAGATATAAATGTGCTATGGTGCATAAAACCAGCTCAAAGCTCAGTATATGAATAACCAATTAATAGAAAGTATTTAGAAAATTAGACATGGTTTACGATCTAAAAATGTTTCTTTTGAATTCGACAAATTGATATTTGAAATTTTAATATGACATACTAGTATACAGTACTAGCTTATATCAGGCTCGATCGGACAATACAAAGACAATATTTATGGTGTAAATTATCTGCAAAGAATCCATATCTTGTCATATTAATCTAAACATTACCTCCTAAACTACGGTACCATGTCATATTATGACTCTAATAATGACAACAACAGCTGGTGCGATTGTAATATCTTGTCATGCTACTGATGAAAGCAAGATGCTATGTCCACTATACTATGCGATGTGTTTATATTTCTTGCTGGTATAGTAACTTCCCTACCGCAGTGCCAATAGATACCATAACATATATTATATATGAGTCATAAATGTTTGTAGATGTATACGTGTATGCTGGCAAATCGGGTTAACTACTTTGAAGAGTGTTACTGTTTTGACTAACAATCGAACTATGACCCCTGATGGAAAACTTGGTATTGTTTCTCGAAGCTCTCATATCATATCCACTAAATATCGCTCTCCTAACTGCACGATCCTAATGTATTAGAGATTGCTACAAGAGTCCTTATTATGTATTATGGTCTCGTAGTACTTACATATTAGAGCCTCGAGACACGATATCCTAATGAACATTGTTACAGGGCATCGTTTCTCGAAGCTCTACTATCCACAGCGCTTTCTCGAAGCTCTCATAGTATATCCACTATGAGACCATTAGAGAGCTTTCGTAAGTGCACGATCCTAATGTATTAGAGATTGCTACGAGAGTCCTTATGGTCTCGTAGTACAAGTACTTAAATAGTAGAGGCTCGAGACACGATATCCTAATGAACAGTGTTACAGGGTATCGTTTCTCAAAGCTCTAACATCCATAGCGCTTTCGTAAGTGACGATTCCCATGTAGAGATTGCTACAAGAGTCCTTATGGTCTCGTAGTACTTGTATATCAGAGCCTACACCGGTATATTATCTGCTGGCACCAGTATAAACTCCGCTCCTGGATCCTTCCTACAGGTCTGTGCCAAGCCTAGTGTACCTTAATTAATGGTAGAGGTAATAGCCTTGAACATGTTCTCGCTCGGCGCTGGCTCAGAGTGTCTTAGAACTAATAGAAGAGCATCTGCTTCTTGAAACTCTAAACACCGCTGTGTTTACCTCTTATAGCGAGCCCTTCAAGCTAGATCTACAGACGTCTTAATAATATTACTTGGGAAAACGGTGGGGAGTTTGTTTCGCCCCATTTGATGGAGATAACTCCAGAGATATTAGTTATTATTTCGGTATTCAGGAGATTTGGTTCAATATAGAATGTGAAATATTATGATTTGGAGCGGTTCCTGGCCACCGATTTGAAATGGAACTGAAAAGTGTTTTTCATTCACACTTCCAGTTGTTCCAAGCCATTGCTCAAAGTGTATCTATGGTCTAATAATATATACCTACACCCTTTTATCCAGTGTATACGCTAAAATACTTCATTTAAGTCACATGTTCATTAATAAGTTGGCATGTTTATTTACTCATATGAAAATGAACGGAGTGGGTATTTTTTTATATCGTAATTCACCTATCCAATAACAGGATTGCTGTTGTCCTAAATATACGAATGCATTTATGGTCTAGTAATATATACCTGTAATAGTTTCTATATACAACTTTTTATTCTGTGTACGCCACACTACTCCATTTAAGTGCTATGGTCTTTAAATAAGTTGGCATGTATATTTCCTATTTCTAATCATTGACCATATGGTCCAGTATTGCTTACATTAGAGAACGTCAGAGCACCTTTAACGTCCGAGTATTACTAGACCTCTGGACATGAGCATGCATTGATGTATTGGGAGTCTACCGAACATAACACGTGGAGTTATTGCCATATTGGTAACGTAAGCGAATACTATAATAGTTTAGATGAATTAGATAAAGATGAAACGAATTAGTGTAGGCCTACGTTGTTGCATTTATTTGGCAACCTGAAAATTATCGACTAAATCCGTCGTCGTTTGATTTGAACTTATTGTAGCATTTTAGTAACTTAATTCCATGCTATAGTAGTACAGTATAATACGAAATGATTGACTGCTCGTCTGCTTAGAATTATATTTTTGGTAATACAGATTTTTATTTTCTAGAATGTGTGTGCTAAATCGTTGACATATTAGTTTACATATATATTTTACAAACTCTATGAAAAACAAGGAATATTCGGCAGTGTGAAGTTGGTTACTTATTCCAAATTCCAGGTTAGGTATTCGCGAATATTCATACTATGATGAAGGATTCTGATTCTAAGAATATATAAACATCTTCAATACTATGTACTACACTTACATGTATACACGAAATACAAAACGTAAACAAGCTCTCGTGCCAATATTATTTTCAACGCTGCCATGCAGTAATCAGGGGTACGTTCAAAGACACGAGTGCGTGCATGCGGCTTATCAAACTAGCCACCGTCTCAAGAGTCGTATGAACCGTACATGGGACAGGGAACCAGTTTAGCTAAGTGGCTTACTCAGCATTTGTGTCTTTGAACGCACCCAATGTTTCCTTGTGAATGTTCTGGCAATTACGGAGGTATTATCATGGAGCTTCCGGGGTATTTCCTACTCCATTCCATGTACACACAAACGCCCTTGTATTTACGCAATGGTCAGAGCCCTAAGACTTACTTCCAACATTTGCTTACCAAACTGTAATGCGTTTAACCCGATACTTCGCATCAGATCATACGTCCAAAAGAAAGCCTTTATCTTCATGGCTTGGAACCGGCAGAAGTGCCCAGGTGTGGTAGAGATAGCCGATTTACCGTATACACCTAGTTCTGCCTCTTTAGAAAAGTCTTATTGGTCAAGGAATTTCTATTTGTAAATGTTGGTCTTGAAATGCGATATGGCAGGTTTTGAAGCATCCTTCATAGCGATTATTTGATGGGGACGAATGATATACCTTGAAGGCGACCTTGACTTTTGAATTTTGTAAACAGGCGCATGGACTGATCATAAAATGATTCTGGTCTCGTCAGAGCCAAAATGTCATTCGGAAAACCTCGGTTATCAATCATCGAAACCAAATACCATTCGAAAAGGCTCGGTTATCAATCATTGAATAGGAGATCGTCTCAATTTGTCGTTCTTTTGGAGTATTCATGGCTGTTCCACTTAATATTCCATCCTGAAATATATCGGTATGGCAAGGTGGCTTTCTTTATCATGTAGTGTTATTGATAGACCTTGGAAATTGGAGGTTCGAAGCACGTATTCGTTTGACAGAGTGTTTAAATCAGCAAACGAGAGACGTATAAACTGATAGATTACAGACAATAAAACAGCGGTTATCTGCGATGATCTAAACGGAACTGCTCACATTGATGAGCTAGACCATGTGAAAATTCACCTTGACCGGAGCATTCGTTATAAACAACAGCTGGAAAGAATCCATTCGGAAGCAGTTTAGTATAATTAGAGAACGCATTGAAAGCATTTAATACCAACGTTATGTTCCTATGCCAATGATATCCATCTGATGTTATTTCGGGTGTATTATAGTCAGTTGCAGGACTATATTTAGTATAATTAGAGAACGCCCTGGAAGCATTTACTATTAGTATACCAACGTTATGGAGTTGTTGTCAATGAGAAATGTTGATTCTGGTGTAGGCCTATAGTTTCTTGCATGGCAAATATTCGTTATTGAACAGATTATTTTGATTTGATATTAATTATATGAAATACACCCGATTTGCAAAAGGGATATTAGGTTATTTGAAATCAATTTACTCTCAACATATCACATGTTATGTCTAAGAAACGATGGAGCATTTTCAATTGTTAACTCATTATTAAGATACTTAAAATGAAAGCATAATTGCAATTAGCTTTCTCAGTACTTGACAGAGCACCCAAGAGTGGGAACTCTCTTAACTGCACAGATGCACTCTTTGACGTGTGTGGTTTTTGGAAGTCTTCCTCCCTCCTCCCCCTTTTCAAGCATTAACGCAGTATGGTTCGTATCTACTGCAGACACCTCCAGGCACACGCCTATTATCTTAGTATACAATCAGAAGCTCCCACTCGTAGAAACAGAGAACTACCAGTATTGAGGAGACTGATCACCTGTAGCATAGGATTGTAGAGTGGAGGCCCTGATAGCGATACGTTGAGAGGAGTTTAACTGATGTATATATGTATGTATGTGATATGTTCTCGTGTCTTCAGTCTTAAACCATATCCCAATGATTTTACAATACTAGTATATTATATGAATGTTAGAGTAAAATCTATTTATTTTTGTGGGGGAGGGAGAGAGAGAGTAGCTGATAAAGAGAGAGAGAAAGAGAGAGAGATAGATAAGAGAGTGAGAGAGAGAGAAAGTGAGAGAGAAAGATAAACTGAATATAGATAATAGTTTACACCTTAAACATTCTCATATAATATCATATGACTGTATGCATACAATACATGGGATATTTTGTGGTGCTTCTTTTTTCCCCCGTATTTGTTGTTTGTTGTTGTTGTTGCTGTGGAAACCAACTAGCATCAACTACTAGTATTCAAAAATGAGCTAAGACGCAGAGTGCATACGCATCTGTCTAAACCATCCGTGGTCTGACCTATTTATTATCTTTCCGGAATGCTGCCTTGACAAGTACGGGAAGAAAACACCACCCTGGCGCTTACCTTGCTCTAGATTCTAATGTGAATACGTGATTGTACGGAGAACACACGGAACAGTATGACGTAGACTAACCTGATGCATATCCCATGATAATAGTATAGTAGTTGTATTTCGCAATATAGTCTAAATAAGTATGTTCATGCAAGTCCAGGGTCTTGGATCATATGAAACATCCACGAGATCAAGAAGATATATCTCTATGGCCATTGAAATAATGTGTTCCTGAAAACATTTAATTTTACCTATATTAGTAAGATTCTATGTATAAATATTGATATAATATATAGTAGGTATAGTATACGTGTTGCCTCTCTATCTATCTGTAGCTATGTGAATGATTTTGTTGATTTTGGTGCTTAGATGTGTGGCTTTCTATAACTAACTACATACTATATAATTACTTTTAAATCCTAGCAGCTGCTACTATATGTCCATATAATATTGCAATTGTGTGATGTTTCCAGCAATTATGTGAAGCTATAATATATCCCCGGAAGTGAAGATAGGTAATTAGCGTTCTTCAGTACATGAGGTCAAGGTCGATTTAATTAACCTCGAGGTTAAAGAGTTTAATTTCTACCAGTGCATTTCAGTGCAATACGGTTCTTCCTTAATGAACGTCTCAAATACTGATAGGTACAGCCAAACGACTTAAGTTATACACTACCGATGATAATGATTGACTCATTATGGTGTGCATGCCAGAAATGCTCTTCTTTGATGTTCTAAGTACAATAAAACACTTTATTTACTTGGACACAAATTAAACGCATGAATAAATTGACATATAATCATGGGAATTAAATTAATTGACGAGCATTTCTAATTACAAATTAAAATTTTAAATCAAATTGAATTATTTTCAAAAATTAAATTCGTTCAAGTACATGTATTTTAAATGAAATAAAAGTACAGAAGCAAGTCTCTGGTCTTATTCTATTCGATCTACACGAGCATTGTTTATGGTTGTCGTCTCATTTAGTCCTAGTCCTAGTCGAGCAGCAATTAAGATGAGTGCATATTGTACTCGTCCTAATCCTGGTCGTCAAGCAAGTGCATCTTGTAATAATTATCAGAAAGACGGTTACCCTGGTCCTGGTTTCAGTACTCTGTTGTGCAGCAATATTAGTGCATCTTGTAATAATTATCAGAAAGACAGCTACCCTGGCCCCGCGGATTCAGTTCTCTGTGGGACATGTAGACGGGGATTCCAATGTGCATAGCACTCAGTCTGGTGCCAATTCCCCGGCATGTCTCTGTCGTAATGTTGCGAGAAGGACACCCATGCAATCAGTGAGATAACTTATCAACATAGGACTCCTTGTCTCAGCAGCATGAGATATATCTGGTTAGATGAGCACCTACCTTTTAAGTTTAGCGCTTCCTTTTAACCTACCTTTTAAGTTTAGCGCTTCTTGAGTAATGTCTCGCCGGATTGCATTTTCAAGGAAATATAGGTTTTATTTTTAGATTATTTTTTTATATTTCTTTCACAGTTAATTTTAATTACTGTAACTATCAATTTAGGATAAGTTTTGGTTCCAAGCATTTTGTTATCACGGTGTTCACAGAGTGCCCTACGCCTTTTCTCTATTACAGTTCTTATCACTTTTTAGCAGTTGGTGGCACGCTTTAATATTATTATTATTTATTATTATTATTATTATTATTATTATTATTATTATTATTATTATTATTATTATTGCTGTTGTCTATTCTGTTATAAAGATAGTGTCCATGCTATCCTAACAGTGCGTTATAGTCCAATAATGACAGTAAACAATGTTCTAATTAACAGGTGAAAGAACCATTAAAGCACCTATAACTCCCACTAATAAAAAGAACGTTTTATATATAGTTGTGCATTGTGACATTGTTGGTACACTTTTATGAAGCTCTCGTATTCCATGATTTAAAAAAAAAATACGCTTCAGATTATCAATATTCAACCTATCCCATGGTATATCCATTGTGTGTTTTGCATTCTAGATTCGGAAGAAGAGTCCAGCGTTTAGTGTGGGTCTGCAGGAGGGCGACACCGTGATCAGTATCAATGGCGCCCCTCTGTCCGGACTCAGTCATGACGAGGCCATGAGATACGTGGACATGTCCGGAGACATCTTAGCCATTGAAATATTCAGGTAAATAAAGCATCGATCATTGAAAAATAATCGGGTAAATTAAGTCTTTAGCCATTGAAATATTCATGTAAATAAAGCATCAATCATTGAAAAATAATCAGGTAAATTACGTCTTTAGCCATTGAAATATTGAGGTAAATAAAGCACCAATGATTGAAATATAATCAGGTAAATTAAGTCTTTAGCCATTGAAATATTGAGGTAAATAAAGCGTAGTTGTCGTTGGAATATGCAGGTGAATAAAGTATTTTAGATTTTCTGAGAATAAGTGTCAAAACTCAAAAGCAACATTTTGAAAAGACAAATCACGTGTCTTAGCCTTTAAGATATTCAGACACGTACATAAGTTTGTCTGGGAATTAGTGCCAGTAGTAATGTATGCGGTACGGGTTGCAATGCCAATCTATCCATTTAGCTTATTTCCGGTGCCTTTAGAACAAAAACAAAAACAAAATTAAATACCAGTAAATATACATGGCATTAATTGGAATGCTAAATAATCCTGATTACGAGGAATTCTAATGGATAAAAAGCACAAGAACTTACATTTCTAAAAATGCACCGATTAATTGAGCAGATATTACTTATTAGATTATCTTGAGTTTCATTAATAATACATATACTATTCCCCGCTTGCTTCGTATGATTAATGTTATTTGAAAACTGACAGAAATAGGCAACACTGGTATGTATACGAATTCCTGGATACTAAAACTGTCAGTGTCATGATATGCACTTAGATTGTAGTAAATACATTATGTCTATTGCGTATTATGTCAGGAACGTGTGCGCATGTCTTTTGACTAACGATATTATTGACCAAAGATCTTCGAAAATAAGTTTGTATTTAAGAATATAGTTGGTATTAAAGGAAGCAGCGAAATTGAATGTTACATTCATGGATAGTCACCTCAAAACTGATTATAAGCAAATCTATATTCTAACTAAAATCGAAACGGACGAGATCATGGATATACTCCAACATAGACATTGGTGCTAATATCACTAAAGGTGAGATTATGACATCGTTTAACTTGGTGTCTCAAAACTGATGATAAGCAAGTTTATTTTCTAACCAAAATGGACATCGACGAACACGAATGGATATCATTTCCAACATAAGATATTGGTGTTCATTACTAAAGGTGACAACATGACATTTTTGAAAATGCCGCGTCAAAACTGATGATAAGCAAGTCTATATTCTAATCCAAATCCAAATCAGCAAACATGAATGGATATACCAAAGGTGACATTATGACGTCTTTGAAATTGCCGCCTCAAAACTGATGATAAGCAAGTCTATATTCTAACCAAGATCAACATCTGCGAACACGAATTGATCTAATTTCCAATATAGACATTGATGCTAATCACTAAAGGTGAGATCATGACATCTTTGAAAGTACCGATGGCCAAAGGATGTATATATACTCGTCTGCCATATACTCCTATGACCTTTATCTGTATACCTTGGGTGTATCTCAGCATCTAAATCCACTTCCATTGCACAACCATCTCAGAATCGACATATCTGTCAACACTGTTTGGGTGGGTATCTTGGTTTGGAGGAGCGGTACGTGTTGTTCCGGAGGCCGTTACGGAATATGGTTAAAGCCGCAACATACCGCAGGAAGAACGTTAGAAGCAGACTTGGCTCCTGTTTCGCTGTCGTAGTGCAGACATAGATTCCAGCAACTGATGTAAAGCGACATGTGAACATCCTTGAAGACTGGTAGCCTCTGTAGCGAGAGCAAGGGGAACTTTCGTTTCACGGGGACGTGTGCTTTCGTCGTCACTGTAGAAATTCAGGAAACAATATATACCTCCGTGAAATATGTCTTGGAACTCGAGATACCAGTTTCGGTTAGTATATATTGTTTATTCCATGTTTCATTGAAGAACAATGGTAGTCTGTATGTAAATATTTACAGTTTTATCGATTATTGGTTTGATATTCCTTGCCATTTAGGTAAATTAAGTGTAAATGTGCGTCTTGTAAAATTTTCAATGTAAGTTTCTATGATTTTGCCATGTTTTCTATGCACAATACCTCAAGGACATAGGAACTGGCATCACGTTGGCATGTCATGTCTTTTGGGCACGCGCCAAAATCTCTACATCTCAACATAAACCCGGTCGTATGTTTCCTATACATAATAACACGGCTTTAACATCTGCAGGATACAGTATACATGCATCATGTAGAACTAGTATCAATAACATGTAAAACCATGACCATCAGCGATGACTGCCTTGTATTCTAATGATCATCCACACCTGTATGCTATGTTTTGTATCAATAATCTTACGAACATCTGGACTTTGCCTTCTAAATTCTGACATTCCACTAAAGCCTGTCATAGTGTGTGTAACATATGAGTAACGAACAATCATACCAACCACCCTCTAAACACGACTCTGTGGGATAATTACAGTCCCTTCCATTGTCAGAGTCCTTCAGTCCATTGTTAGAGGCCTTAAGTCCATTGTCAGAGCCCTTCAGTCCATTGTCAGTGCCGTTAAGTCCATTGCCAGTGCCGTTCAGTCCATTGTCAGAGCCTTCAGTTCAATATCAGATACATTCAATCCAGTATTAATTAGATATCCCCACCCACCCCCACCCTTTTCAGTATTGTCTGAAATGTTCTGTCTAGAACGCTTTGCCTTCAGTCCAAATTTAGATGTCGGAGACTGTGTCCAATACCAGAGATATTCAGTCCATGAAATCATCACAGTCAATTAACATTAGCACTAACCTTGTCAATTATCAGACATAAGTATATTGTCATAGACTATCAGACGTTCAGTCTATTGTCAGATACGTTCAGTCCAATATCAAAGACGTTCAGTCCTGAGACAATATTCGGGTTTTAGTTAGCATTCATTGTCTTAACTCTAATCATGCTGTAAACATCCGGGGATGCCCTTAAGAGCAGTGGCTGTGCTTAATCCATCAGGAAGAGGGTTAACTGTACATAGTTGGAGAACCTTTACCTTGTCATATACTCGTTCTGACAAACTCCATAACATACTCATCACCTGTGGATGGTTCTCTCGTTCGGTTTATTACCCTGTTGTGGTTTTCGGTTTCGCCTGCAAAGCATAACACACGTGTCCGCACATCTACAGTCGTTCACTGTAGAGAGTGTAGTGGAACAGGAAGCTTCGATGTATACAGTAGGCATGCGCAGAGTAAATGTTGGAAATTTAAATTCGGTCCATAAACTGAAACGGGCGTAGTGGGACCGGAAGCTTCGATGTATAAGAATGCGCAGAGTAACTGTGCAGGGACAGAATAAATGTTGGAACCGTGGATTCAGTCCATACTCTGAAACACACGGCCATACTTAAAACATCCGTCAGTGTTACGTTGGTAATGACCATATATTTCAGAGGATGACGTCGACAGAGCTATTTAAATGCATATTACGGTGATTGTAGACGTCTAGATTTCTGGACTACGAAATGTGATGCCATATTGCTTTACATTAAAATACGACTTGTCCATATTGTGATACGTTCGTTGCCCCATGCTTATGACGTAGAACAATAGTCCACCTGCTGATAGATTCCTGACAGTGGAATCTACTGACGTCAGCTGGTCTATCTGAGACTACACGGCTAAGTTTATATATACTGACATTTACCTAGGCTATTGTTAGATGTTGGCAATATATGAACAAAATTAACATAATTGTTAACTAAAACCTAAACGAAATTAATACGTGAAATTGTTCAAAATATCTAGGAATTAATGGTGATGTTATTAAGATAGTATTATGACATTGTGTTCTCCATTCCAATTATAATATGATAAATGTATGAGAATTGTTGACTACCGGTAATGAAAAGCATCTGTTTATCATCATCATCATATCATCATCATATATCATCATCATCATCATCATAGTCATTCTCTGCCGCTTTTCTGTATTTGTTGAACATGTATTATAGTACTGTATAGCCACTATATCCTGTGTCATTACCAGTAGTATTTACATTAGCAAATCGACAATGCAATAATCATCTGCCTACATTATTAAGACAAAACCACCATGACATAACCATAGGCAGATGGCATGGCCATACGTTACAACACATCACGTAACTTGATTCTGGATGCAATACGAGTAGGATGTGGATCGTCTGGAGAAAGCCATATGGTTACTGTTTAGGTGCAAAATGCAACCATGTCTCAAGTGTGTTGTCAAGTTGGCAAATGATATAATTGTGTTTTATGTTCCGGGGTGAAACATCTATGTCATTTAGGCTACATGGCACCATGAAGGCATTATTGCACTAATTTACCGATTCCAATAACTGTGGGGAGACACGTATACATGCCTCCGCCTGTATGTGAGACACTGCAGACACTATTTAACGTAATTTACTGGTACTTCTACAGGGATGTTTATTTTATTGTTTATGTTCCAGGGGCAACATGCCAGCCGTGCACACAGTCCCAGGATCATACGGTCACGTGATAAACGGTCACGGTTCGGTGGTGCAGGACGATTCCAGAGTGACGTCCACCACGAGAGCCGATTACGACGACGGAACCACGAAGGGATCTGTGCAGACGCAATCGTACGTGCAGAAGGAAGACGGGCGGGAGACCCGTGGGTTCGTGCAGAAGCAGCAGATGACTTCCGTCGTGCAGCAGCAGAACCAGTGGGTCCCCACTCAGGCGCCACTTCCGTCCCTACTGGATACCAGTCTGTCTCGGCAGCCGTACTCGTCCCAACCAGTCCAGGTGCAAGTGTCCGCCATGTTCGGGGGTCCTAAAGAAGATGGCGCGCCGCACGGTGGATACTCTACTCCTTCCGGGCCGATGTTCAACGTGCGCAAGGTCACCACCACTGCGACGACAACGTCCTCCTCCGCGCTGACCACGCACCACGGAGACTTCCAGCAGAGCAACCAGGATCTCGTATTGTCCCCGATGGCGGATGAGGACAAATATCCTCAGTTTCCGCTTCCGGTCAAGAAGTGGACTCCGCCTTCTGCCAACCAGCCTAAACTTCCGCCAGCGGTTGCACCTAAACCGAAGCCGCAGGTCCAGCAGTTTGTGGATCCGGTCCAGACGATGCCCCCGCCGATCATGAGGGTGAGGGACATCAAATCGCAGATGCTGTCCCCGAGGTCTTACGACGACAACGAAGACGTGGAAAGCGTGACATCGTCACACGTCGAGAGCGTCTTGTCGTCCAAGGGCCATCATCGTCTGCCAGTCTTTGCACCACCAGTGCAAATTAGTCTGCACGCAGGGGAAAGGGAGGATCTATCTGGAAGGCCACACGACCTTGACATCGTAAGAGCCATGAGCGTGGAAAGTGAAGTGTCAAGTCCTACCTCTTCACACGATCATAGTGAGTGCTCTAATATTTGTTTTAATAATATAGTACAAGTTGCTATCACTCAAGAATATTATAAGAACATTAGTTTCTAATAATGCATATTATCAACATACTTTATGAATATGCTTGGCTGGTTTACGTGAGAAAAATATATACAATAACGATTGTTATTATACCGTGTAAATAAGTATGTAATCATTATGTTTGCATATAGAAATTACCTGGATCCAGTTCCACAGAACGATATCGGCGTTACGATAGTCATAACTCATATTATATAATTGTACATGTGTGATGTGACGCGATTCTCGTTGTCCTACGATGTTTCAATTGAAAAGGCCCCAAGACCAGAGTTGTA
The DNA here is from genome assembly GCA_032361785.1 of Lepetodrilus galriftensis. Classification (NCBI taxonomy): domain Eukaryota; kingdom Metazoa; phylum Mollusca; class Gastropoda; order Lepetellida; family Lepetodrilidae; genus Lepetodrilus; species Lepetodrilus galriftensis. The sequence continues at coordinate 15,759 of JAUTBZ010129571.1, forward strand.
TAAGAATCTATACAGTACACATTTACTATTATAGTAATAACTATGAAACCAAGCTTAGAGCCTATAGTTCCTCATACGTCGATCCAATCCAATTTGCAATTAATATGCTCAAGCACTGATAAACACTAAGAACAGCCTTACAGTACAATACTTGTAATATTAGGTAGATCTAGTTATTTGCCTGGAAGTCCCCGTGGTGCGTGTTAATAATAAATGTTCACAACAAACGGGGTATGCAAAACAATAATTGGACAATACGAAATTCTTGGGTGACTTCCGTGATCTTGTCTTCGGGGATGTCGCCTCACAGACAACTGACGACTGACCCCCACCACCAAAACCCCCACCCCCACCATTTGCTAATGACAGTGACCGATAGCTAGGAGCACAATGACCACAAGCTATGGCCTCTGGCCACTGGCGATAATCGTCATTATCATTTTATACATACATATCTCACAACAGAACACACGGTTTGGCAAGTCGGCGTCATGTTTCTACGTGTAAATACCGTTACGGAGGGCGAGTACTAGCGGTTATTAGCCTTCAAAATGACAAGATGCTAAGAAACACCTTGACCTAACTGTGAGTGAATTCATTATAATGTTAGTGTGAGAGTTTGGCACAGTATGCTTTCTACTAGATGAATTAAATGTCATACAGCGTGAGTTTAGGAAAGACCAACGCTGAATTTCGGCCACGGGTATATGCTTCGAAGTAAGTTTCTGTTTTCAATATTCATATTTAATCCAAGAATAATGTTTGATACTTTACACGCGCGCGTAAAACTTATTGTGTAATCTGTTTGTGCATGTATTATTCAACTACTGGTGTCGTATCTGCGTTAATTAGGCTACTATATGTGTGTGTTGATTGATTACTAACTAAAACTGTACAATTGCTATTAAGAATGTTCTATATGGGTTCTATATGGGTTCATTGGCGAATATTGTCAAATGAAAGCAAAAACAATACACTGAATCATGGTATTGCCTGTAAAGTAACCGTAACTAATAACAACAATAATGTGCTTGTCTATATTGTGACGTCCATAGAGTTAGATTAATATTACTCATGTCAATTGATCAATATGTACTCATTTTACCTTCTAAACTCCCTCGTATCCTTTCACAAAGCTCTCTTATCCACTCATCCTCGCATCTCATGGGTACCTTTAATTACGTTCACACTTCAGTACTAAGCAGCGAGTCCTGAGCGTAATAAAGTATCCCTGGTGATAGAGGATGTTATCCACTAAGAGACCATGCATAACGCTCTGTTTGCTAATAGCTAATACACTGCAGAGAGAGCATTATGGTCTCGTAACTGATAAGAGAGCGTTGTGAAAGCATACCCCGGAATCTATATCTGGACAATCTGTATTTTGATTAATAAGTTGTATTTGGATTCAAGCACAGAGGAACATCAAATTTCAATAATTCCCATATCCTGGCACCCGTTCCATATAATAGAACTAGTGTAGAGCTACGAGTTAATTATATGTTACTGTATAGCAGTTACACGAGTTACGACTCTCGAGACGCTACGATTGTTTTGTGGAACGGGACCCAGATCAAATCGATAAACCATGATCATGAGATATTGCACTCGAAAAATATGTATAAACAAGCGCATTATGTTACGACAACAACAATGTGTTTTTATACCATGAATGCACTTGGCTATTCTAAATCAGATGATCACGACATTTCAACAAACAGCTGCGTCTACAGTGCGGCAATGTCCTTGTTTTTTTCACCCCCGCCATAATCATATTATAAAAAAAGGACACGCGAAACAAATACTGGTAAATTCATCCCAGTTTAAAAAGAGAAAGTTCATGTGATAACAGTTGTAAACTGTGCCAACTATTTTCGTGGAAGGAAGTGCTTAGCAGAAGAGTAGATTTAGTACAGGGCCGCAGAGACTTCTGTGCGGGGGCATTGCGCTGCGTGGTATAAGGGAGGACAGAGGAATTGTTTCTACGTTCTAGGTACGCTAACTAAGAAGCAGCCCTGTGACAAGTTGTCGGACAGCTAGCATCTACGGGTGCACGGTATCGTTAACTGACAGATTCCTATTTCATCTGCTTTCCTTTATGTGTACATCTCTCCCGGTCACGTATTCTGCGTGTCGTTTACACCTCACTGACAATGTTCGTTATGTACAGTTAACGGCATCTTGGCAAGGACTCAGTTTCTCTATCCATATTCCTGTCCCGAGAAAGCTACCGGTGTCTCATTATTCCTAACATATGTTGTCAATACCGGGCTGTCATACATACATCAGCAGGACCGTGCATCTGGACTGAACCACTATGCGGGAGGGTGAACAGGTTGTAAGCTATGCAGAGGTCTTCATTAAATCACATTGCGTATGGTAATGCTGTAATGATGGCTGTCATGCAATATTTGTTTCTGTTACAGGAAAGCTCTTCTCGGATTCGGCATTCTACAATGATCCCGAGAAGAATTTCCCTACCATACAGGATCAGATGAAATTATGCATGATTATTGCAAACTCCCTCACATCTGCTGCTAATAGGAAAGCCCGCGGTGCCAAGATGTTTGCCAAACGTCAACAGAAGTCTCCGAAATGGGTGCACGATGGTAGTATAGTCAGCCACTCGGTGCTAGGAAACATCCCGGGCTATTACCACAACGAACCTGAAGTCAACCTGCACTTTAAGATTCCGAGTGTCAAACACCGCGTGTCCAGCCCGGAAGCCGAAACCAAGATGAGTCTGTCTCAAGCTGAGTTCGAGAGGATGCGACTCCAATCTCAGAGATGCGAACATCAAGGCGTGTCGCCAAATCTCTGTTTTGACATTGCGCAAAGTCTCAAGAACAGCAAAGGCAAGGCCGGAAGACTGTTCGAGAAGAGGAAACTGCGAGCAGAAAAATACACCATTGATGAAACGAACGCCAAACGATCCCCAGTGAAACCTTCACCAGGGTTTGGCGGAGGCAGCAACAAACCCCTCAAGGGTTCGTTGACGCCCTGGGAGGCCGCTCTCACTGACCCAAGCGGTTACGTCGAGAAGGCCTTCGATGAACTCTCAGAATTTGAACGCAAACAGAAGTTGAATCAGATGCTGAAAATGAGGCCACTGGCACCACCAGCTCCGGTGACCAGTGCGCCACGGCCCGTCACCCCACCCCTAGTCATGCCCCCCAACATGCAACACTCCTCCCTCAAGTCCGATCCGCTGCACGTCATCCAGGGCCCCAACTTTAACAGAAAGGCGAAAGGGTGGTGCGGATTCAATGATGTATCACCGAATTGTGAGTGTCCTTTTTTGTTTGTTTATTACAATACTGTAATAGTAATTAGCACCCGAATACGTAAGGTGAGGACTATTCCCCGGAACCTTAACCGGGCCAGGACTTCCGGTCTATTCACTGAACATGGAGCCACTTTCCGGCAAGTTGATTAGCTCGCTTTTACGAACCAAACTATGAATAAAAAAAAATTATGTTCCTAACAACGTGAGCTAATCAGATTGGCGGAAGTTGGATGCATGTCCGGTAAATAGACTGTAAGGTCTGCTTCCGGGTTCGGGGAACCTACTCCCACCAATATGTAACAGTTGTGAACACCTCATTTAGACATTTGGGTCCCATCTTCGAAACCCGACCATTGTACCTATACTTAACATCCGCCAGTAGGCTGCCATCATTAATCGGGTTTTAGGGGATGTTCCTACTCAGGCTTCCGGTTCATGAAGGCGTCATGCTGTAGTCAGTCCGTGCGCCATGGTGTTACTATAGGAGGAAATGACGTCACCGTGATTTACGCCCAGACTACGGGTGATGGCGTAAGTGACAGATGATCTGACGTCGAAGCATTCGTATATTAACCCGAATTCTAGAAACTGGAAACACGACATTAGATATGTTGCAAGCGATTTCGGATTGGCTTAACAATAGCACGCCTACGGAACAAGATCTTTTGTGGGGGCATCCATTAACAAAATGTCTAAAAATGAAATTAGCTACTAGTTTTTATAATCCATGCTATAATATTCCAAATGTACGTTTCATGCATAAATAATGGTCGAGGAAGATTATAACTATTCAAACTCTACTATAGTATTGCACGTGAAGACCTTTGGATGTCAATGTCATAATCATGATAAAAGTGCAAGGATAATGACGAACATCCTTCTGACGGTATGGTATGCAAATGTCGTCATCCGTACTATCTGCGATATCTTGGGATTGACCTTGACATTTCATGCTGACCATTGCTGGCATAGCTATATGTCCACCATCTCAGGGAATACTCACATGTTGCACCGGTAATCCGAGGTCCCAGAGATAGATGCCACACATGCTAGGAATTATTTACTGATTGATGGCCAGGCAATGTAAACACGATATTTATTAATGAACGTCAGCCGTCCAAATAACGTGCGTTGATTTTATGTCTATCTCTGTGACTGCAGGAAGATATCATATTGCGTAGCCTACTCGTTTTGTTATTAGTATTGTTATTGCCTTTGGTTTGCATAGGCCGAATTTGCCAATGTTCCATAGTTTTAACAGATAGATGTTTCCAACAGATAGATGTTTGTAGCAACTTAAAAGTTTCGTGTAATTTAAAACAGAAAATTAAATTAAATAAATAAATAACTGTTTTTAAAGAATGAATGAATTATTGTTTTACGTCACAGCGGTTAGAAAGTTAGAAAGTTAGAAAGTAAATACGTTGCAAGAAAAGTACATACAAAAAAATAAAAGTTAACAAAACAAGAAACAGCAATAATGTGAACAGAAATTTATTGAAAATTATTATTACTGATTTTTTCTCCATAATTATTATTGCAGATACGCCGCAGATCTCAGGTGCATCTTCCCCTGTGCCAATGTCAAGCCAACCCTATCAACAGTCCTATAGCCAACCACCAATGCCGCAGTTCCGCAACTACAACACTAATCCCAAAGCATGGCGCACTTCGGGAGAGTTCGAGCCGCAATTCATGGGCTCGTCTCCCTACGCGAGTGACTCATCAAACATTATGTCCCCTTCGGGCTACCATAACCCCCCTGGTTTCGGCCAATCACGAGATATGCCTGGCACCGATTTGTGATTCTATTGGTTGAATGAGTGAACGGGATGCACGGGCATTTCGTGCAATAAATACGACGTCTGCTCTGGTCGCTTCTTCGAAATCAGACGTTTAAAACCTGCAGATTTATCACTTATTTTTTAACAAAATGTGCAATATTAATTCTACTCACGTCAAACATGACGTCGTTGTCATCCTACCGAACCAGTATGATATATAAACACACGTGTGAACACTTAGACAAATTAGTCTTACCATTACAACAACACAATTTGAAGAGTGCGAAAGAATAATAATGTTTGGTGTGAGAATCGTGTCATAATATAAATCGTGTACTCATTGCAGCTGGGAAACGCTCATCCAGTATTATAATCAAAAGAAGCGTTGACCTTCACCTTTTAAACCCTCCCGCTCTTGAACTTGAGCTACATTTTGGAGTGCTGTTTCTTTAATGGGATGTCTTGGTTACCAATAAAACGTCTGCACGGAAGCAATGGACATGCTCCAATGGCAATGGAGACCGCTTAACGCATGCGTACGCCAACATCATGATATACGCCTTCCAGAAGGGGATCGGATTTCTGCAGAGGTATGCGCAGTTAACCGTTCTTCTCAAAGACGAGAGCTTCCAAGGGACCTGAGAACGGTGGTGCCATTGAGATTTGACCGGTCAGCGTCTGTTCCCACATCATTGTGATATAACACGACTGTGCAGTGTTTCCCCCAATCCAGAATGTGTGATATGAGTCGGTGCCTGAGTGATTGATGGTGGTTGGATAAGTACCGGGGACTATATATGGCCGTAGCCTTCTCGCATACAGTCGCTTTGGGTTCCGTTACACCGGTCTGTGTACTAGCAGTGCTCCGCGCAAATAACAGACAGCAGACGAGCTCTGTTTGATACTCACACCTGCTGGATGGTTCCGTTCAGTATGATGCAAAGGGGGAACCGCATGAATTTAGATTCGTAAGATTCAGTATGATGCAAAGGGGAAACGCATGAATTTAGATTCCTGCTAAGATTCAGTATTTATGAAGATAATTAAGTTATTTAATTACCGTAGGGATGGTAGCTATGATGTATGCATACTTCTGTTGGGTTGAGAACATACCTAGCACTATGGTTAACTGTTTAGTACAGTGCTTATAACCTATGGAACGATATATTTATTTGGGATGTCCAATTCCCCGGAAAGTGCATGGAAAGATAAAATATCATAATACGTTTTATACATATGTTGTATTAATAATTTCAGGGAAGATATTTCAACGTTAGTTTGTTTAATAATAATAATAATAATAATTGCATTTATATAGCGCATCTGTTGTAGTGTCCTAGACCTAAACAAAATAATCAGTTTTTGTTTACTTATTTGGCTGATCGATTATTACCTCATTTCATTGTTTTGTGCTAGAATCTTTTTATGAACGATATTTTTTACTTATTCTTATTGACCTATCCAAGTATTGAAACGCAACATTCTCACAAGAACCGTCCTCTGTAACGGGAACCAAACTACAAGAGGAGGATAACTCTTGTATACAAGAAAGGCATTTCGTTCTTTCGAGAATCCACAGAGGGCAACTGAACAGTGTGTGTAGTTGATCGGGTTTGTGCATAGATCGATCTGAATTGGAGTGTTGTAGAAATAACTTTTTTTTCAACTTGGTTTCTTTTTGCACAAACCCTTAGAATACCTGAATCGGTCAAGTCCGGACATTTACTACTATCTTCCAGTGACACGGTTGTGCTAAGCGTCCCATAGGAGGGGCGACGTAATCCTGTGTGTGATATTGTATATATACATGAGCTAGGAATGGCGATACTATTATTATCTTGTTGAACTTCTCCTGTAAGGTTTCGTTTGGAAATCCCAAAGTTTTACCAAAATGTAAATAAAACTAATCTAAAAAACATATATATTTGTCGTTAGATTTTTGGTTGGAAAAAAAAATGGAAAGAAGAAGAAATGAATTCAAGGATAATATATACACGGCGTTGTAAGTGTATGAAATACTAATATATTGTTAGTTTTCCACCACGTTCAACTTCAAACGCGTGAAATCATGCGTATTACGTCACCTAATATTGTTAATCAGGTGATTGCTGACAGGCCTGCCAACGAAGTATCATGTCCACGTAAATAATATATCACGTGATCATTAAAATTATAGGACGTAATACGCAGGGCTTCTCGGGTTTGAGGAACGTAGGAAAATTAAATGTTTCTATTGTGCCATGGTGAATGTGTGTTTATATAGGTAGGCTATACATTCTTTAACATTCATCATTTATGATGCCATTAGCGAAGCTGCAAAACTTCGTGCGACATAGTTTGTTTTCCTAATAAATCTAGATACGCTGTATGTGCGACAGAATACAAAGCACACACACACACACACACACACACACACACACACACACACACACACACACACACACACACGAGCGCGTACATGCATACGTGCGCGAACACATTCAGAGACAAAATGTGTTCCGCTTGTTAAACATGGCAAAATGTGGTATTCTATATAATAAACTACCAGGGTTGTTGTTGTTCGAGATATTTATGGCCTTGTGTCATATTCCCGTCTCATATATTGTAGTAAAGTAAAATAACAGACATGACAACCAAAAACAATTACATATCTTAAGCATGGTTAACTGAACTTTACATAAAGTACTGCTTATTGATGGTGTCGCATAGTTGTCGACATATACTGCGACTATGTACACACTACAGTACAGGTTTAAACGGCAAATTAAACAGGAGGGTATGGCAGCTATTAGTGTGACTATGCCTGTGGTGGGCATTCTCTAGCGATCCCTAATACATGGGGGTCATGCTCTTACGAGAGCGCTATGTTCTTATAGTGGATACGACAGCTTCAGGAACGACACCGTTTGTTCGATCTAAAAAATAATTTAAAAAAAAGACGAATCTTCTCATAACCAAAGTGCGAACAACCAAACCACCCATCGTGGATGGAATGAAATACGCGCAGACAGATACCATTCAATTGGAATGTTTATCAATTCATATTTATTGGCTTCTTTCATTTTCGTGGCGAAGAATTTCTCCAGTATGTAGTTCATTGTGAATATGCGCGTCATGTCAACAATAAACAGTATTTTGTGATAGTGTTTTGCATCTAGTCCAAAATGTCATGATCTGATATCTGTGATTTAACATTATAAATAAGATTTACAAATGTGTACAGTAGACCTCCATATAACGGACTCATGTCGTGACTGGGTTTTTTGTTTGACTCTTTGATTTTGGTGCAGCTATTTCTGTCCGTTATAAGCGAAGTCCGTTATACACATATGCCGCAATTAGCGTCAGACGGGATCAGGACTTCAGATTCAGTTCGTTATACGAGAGGGTCCGGTTTATGCGAGGCCGGTATATGCGAGGTCTACTATATATTATACGATTGCCCAAGAGACATCTGCCGTTTTAAAGGAAGCGTTTGTAAAATATAACTGCTATTGCTAAAATACTTTTTTATTTTTTTTATTATTCCAATGCATTCACATCATTATATACAGTAACAAATACATGCATAACATACTCAATAAATACACAACATACTCACAAGTTCAGAGATTCAGAAGTTATCATTACAGTTTCAGGATGCAAGGGTGTCGATGCAAGTTATTTACTACTGCCAGCAGTAAAGCAAATAACTTGCCAGAGTTTTATGGAAATCGCCTGAAGTTCAGTTGCACAAGACTACATCAATATCTATTTTTCAATATATTCACAAAAGTGCCATTGTTCCATTGTACATATACCAGTATGTACCTTTGAAACTTCCACAAGAAGACAATAATAACTGTTACAAGGATGTGATTAACAATTATTTACCCGTTAATGTCGCACAAATGTTGTGACTGGGTTTTTTGTTTGACCCTCTTTGATTTTGGTGCAACTATTTCATGTATGGTGTTCAATTGTTCTTCAAATTTCAAAAATCAATTTTTCCATCGGGTATTGTAGGCTTGTAGTGTTGTTTTCTTTTACCAATGGATTATGACTGCATCTAGGTGTATTTCATGAACGGTAATGGTTGTCAGTTTTTTTTAAGGCTTTTGGAAGAGAGCATAAAATCCTAACTGGATTTCACCATATTGGATTCCTAACAATCACACTTGCTGCTCAATGACACAAACAATGTTTTCATTACACAATTACTTTTGAAAGAGCTCATGATTACCACACTATTCATAGAATTAATAAAAAAAATCTGGGTCCCATTTCACAGACTTGAGTCATTAAACCCATATACATGTATTACACGTTAAAACCCTCAAATGGTATTATCCTTTGTTTATTGGAATTTGGATTTCATGATTTGATGCAAAGTATGCCTTCCGTATTGGACGAAACGCGGCAAGTTCATGATTGAATATGCTTAAAATTCAGATAAAAATCTACACAAATATTGCACAAGGGAAGTAACTCTTGGAGATCTGTTAGATTTGATGTAGGTCTGCAGATATAGTTTGGAATGCTCTAAAGTTTTCCTGAATTCTCATACCATGAAAACTGAGCCACGATATTCACGAAAATATCATAATCCATCAATAAAACAAACCCCAATGATAAATAAAACAATATTGAGATCCTTGCGTGGTAGGAATTATACATTCGCTCATTTTTCAATAAGACCAGCTTCCTTCATTTTGGTGGTGAAGAATTTCTCCACAGTGTTTGCGCACTTGTAGTACTCTGTGTCTGGTTCGTTGTATGCGCGACAGTTCGTGAATATGCGCGTCATGTCAGCAATAAACAATCTCTTGTGACAGTAGTATTTGTTCTTCAGTCTTTCACTCATTGTTTTCAGATCTGAAATGTAAACCAACAAAACATTACACATTAATTTGTTCCATGCAAAAATGGAAAAAACATCAGTACTAATTATATTATATTGCTTGTTAAATAAATAAATAATTTTAATTAAATAAACAAAATTTGAATACAAATAAAGAAAGAAAATTGGGAATCTATACAAATCACATTTAAACAAAAACATTAAATTAAAAAATGCCTAACTTAGAACTAAACACGATAAAACAGGTACTTTTGTGCAAAATCTCTGTGAAAGTTCATCATAATCCAAGCAAGATTATGTGTTTACACAGACAACATACAACTGAGAAAAAAATAATGGGAAATCCTGTAAAAATCTGATAAAATATCTCACCCATGGGAAATTTGATATGGTCGTAATAATCGGGGGCTTCAGATTTGTCTACTGGTCGCTGGAATGGCCATGCTGAACCGTGATTCTGAAAGTTTCCATTTGAAATATTTGTTAAGAAAATTGCATATCATAATTTCAGTTTATAACATATTATATTCTAGACGAAATGGATAGGTTACAAGTTATTACAACTTAATTAAAATTGCAAGATAATATATGCATGCAATATTGCATATTTTTGGGGTTATTGTATTTTATGTTAGAGCCCTTAGACTTGTGCAAAGATGATATTGTCACTTTAATACTAATAATGTGAAACTTGATTGTGCCACATTAACACTCTAAAGTATTATAGTATGTTGATAGCACTACATTATTAATAGCCAGGTTGGCAAGTGCTAGCTTCATGGCTAAATACCAACCTTCACTTGCTGTAGAATGGTCTTGATAGTGTTATACATCATATCAGGGTCTAGAGCATTGTCCTTGCTGAAATACAACAAGATTTGTACATATCAATACAAATATCACAAATATTCAAAAAAATAGTGTTGAAAAACCAATATCATAACATTCAGGAGAGCACTGCCAACACATTACGTGACATTTAACCCTCTCCCTGCTGGATTAAACACAAGCACTGCTCTTTAGGGCATCAACGGTTGCCTCCTGCATGGAGAGGGTTAAGAGAAAAGTGCTCATATAAATCTGGTGGTCTATTCTTGAAACGTTCTTATGATTTTACGACAATCTTAATAATTCTTATAGTATGGCTACAAAGTTCATAAGAATGTTTCACAATATTAAATATAATTCTACGATATTTGTGACATTTCAAGACACGCTCCATCTCTCTTTCCTTCTTTTGGCTAAAAGTAGTAGTATTATTATTAACCCTCTCCCTGCTGGACTAGGCACAGGCACTGCTCTTTGGGGCATTTCCGGTTGCCTCCAGCATGGAGAGGGTTAAACCAAACTGCTTTATATTCACCCACCATTTCTCTCTTTCCTTCTCGGGGCTGAATGTAGGCTTCCAGCCAGACTCGTGTAGACCAGGGATGTTCTCTATGGGGATCTGCCGCACCCCGTCCTTGAAACAAGACAGACCCGGGAACACGTTCCGCATCTGCTCCTGCTTCCGTTCCACGATCTGCTTGATTATCTGAACGGAAGAAGTGAGCGTACCATTGAAGTTTGCAGGATTTCAATAGTAAAAAGTAACATGGTTTTCCCCAGGGTTTTTAAAGGGTTTTTTCCTTCTTTTTTATTTTTATTAATCAGACCCGCTTATTAAAGGAAAAATATATGGTTGTGCCGCAAGTATCGGAACAAACTCTCGCTTCATCTAAGACATATCACAAATAGCATGCTCCTCTGGATAACAATCGCCCCAAGCTTCTCACCTCTTTCTGCTTCCTGATGACGAGGGAGAACTCTGTGTATTTTATCCGAGGATTCAGTTCGCATCCCATCAGAGTTGCACCTTCGTAGTCCTTGATGTAGCCCAGGTACGCTGACTTTGGAAGCTTGATCTCCTTGGAGAAACCCTGCATATAACGACACACATAATAGATAAATAAAATATTCAACAGACGGTCAATGTAAGCAGGTTAAGTGCTGGGATGGAATGGAGAGTGGGAGTATTTGAGAGGGCTGGGTAAGGGGTGGAGAAGGCCGCGCTGGGGTGGGGTGGGGTGGGGTGGGGTGTTTTGGGGGCAGGGGTGGGACGCCACAGTCTATCTGATGCCCACCTGTTTCTTGAAGTATCCGATCGCATACTCGTCTGCGAATGTCAGGAAGTGGCAGATGTTGTGTCGGATGTGATAGTCCTTCAGATGGTTCATCAGGTGAGTTCCGTAGCCCTGCCGAAATACGATGATTATTATTTTATTTAACCAAAAAATAAATTGGGCTTGTTGTCGCTTTCAAGATTCTTTCACTTATCACAGCTTGTCAGTTTAGGGCAGGAAAAAACCTGCAACATCCGTAGCACTGAATGTTGCAGTAAACCTGCCAGCACTGACTGGTACTGACAGACCAAGGATGATATCTGCATTGCCACGGTACAGAGAGCAACGAGTCTTTTACATTGAACTTTAACAAGCAAAGAAGAATGGGTTATACGGTGAGAATACCCACCTTGACTTGCTCGTTGGATGTGACGGCACAGAAGACAATCTCGGTGAAGCCCTGACTAGGGAACATTCGGAAGCAGATTCCTCCAATAACACGCTTGTCCTTGATCAGAGACAGGCACTTGTGCTTCCTGCAAACACAAATAATTTATTTTATAATTTGAAGGGCTGTACTAGCGTTATGTACTGGCAGATGGAAATAAAAATAGAAATAAGCTTAACCATCTTCATGCTGCCCTAACCAACAGTGACTATGACTAAAATAGGTGGGAGAGGGTCAATTAACTCTCTCCATGCTGAAGGCAACCGGAGACGCTACCTAACCAACAGTGACTGTGCCTAATATAGCAGGGAGAGGGTTCATTCTCTCCATGCTGAAAGCAACCAGAGATGCCCTAGCCTAACATCAGGGAGAGGGTTAAAGCGCCACGTACGGGTCAAAGACGAGTCGAGTGATGTATTCCTTGGGCATCCGTGGCAGCTGGTGTGAGAAGACGTTCTGGAGGCCGATCAGCCACATGTAGATTTGCCGGGTGGGCTTGAGACTCAGCGAGTTGCCGATCACGTGGAAATTGATGATCCCCTTCGTCTCCTCCTGGCGTGCCGCCTCGTCTCGGGCCGCGTGTGCAGGAAACAGCGACGACTGCGGGCGTAGAAAAAAACCACACAAAGTAAGCACTACGAGAATCGTAACGCCAATACGTGTATATAAATATACAACCCTCGTAGAACTACGATTGTTCTGTGGAAAGAACTAAATTTGTTCTTTTTCATGGTCTTTATCCATTAATAGTTTAGCGAGCAATCACCAGCTTTGTGGTATGGTGTCCTGTAAGAGTCTGCCTTCCTGCCACAGCTAAAGACCTATCGCTACAACCAGGTGTATTCTTCCGCTAAGTAGGCATTTATTTTCAAGTTTTTTTGTTTATTGCCATGAATTAGAATGGGCTCCACCAGGTCGGTGACTAGTACAATCCAAGGACACTGGAATGTTTCTAAAGACACTATTACTTACATCAGGTCCAACCATTAGACACGGGTCTGTGATTGTGGCCAGAATTTCGCTGACAGTATCTGATGCAACATCGCCCTCGATCTTTTTCCGCTTTAGTTCATCTGCGAGCAAACTGTCTTCGTGCTTTCTTTTCTCTCCAGTTTGACCTACAGAAAAATAATTATTGTTTTAAAATGCAGTTTGGGGAAATGGGGTGAACAGTCATCATTCATAAACGTCACTAAATAATTGAGTTTTTAGTTTTGTCTTGAACATTTGTCTGATTAATGTTGTTTTATGGGAGAATGATTCAAGGAATTAACCTGCATCCTGGAATGACCAATTTCCAAATGACTTTGTAATAGTCTTAACAGGTTGGATATTGTGGGCATCGCATGGCCCGAGAAACTTGGAAGGTTGGTAGGTCTGCAATAACACCCAAACTAGTTCCAATCTGATACGATCTTAAACTAAACCACAACCACTCACACCCATTAGGCAATAGTGATGTGCTTCATAGGAGGCGACGTACCAGATTCTGTCCTGGACGACTTCCGGGTAGTGATGAGACCGGGTGTGATGTTGATGGATGTGAAGCTCTCGGATCCGGGCGCAGTGGAGTTGGATCCTGCGGTAAATCGATTGTACCCACTGACGCCAGCAGCAGTCCCCGTGGCGCCGAGATCATCTGTGTCAGGAGTGACTTTTGAAACTTCAGTGTATATTTTTTCATCAACATTTTCTTCCTTCACTTCCTTCTCGATTTCATTTTTAATATTAAATTATATTTTCAATTGAAAATTAGAATATTATTCAAGTTTATCCCAAGTAATACTGGTACGTATATCTGGATACTCTTGAAGTTAATTTTCTCTTCATTTTGATATACTTCACTGAATTTATTTTCATAACGGCTAAGCATTTCAATAAGGTAAAAAATAGTTGCTCAGTAAATAGTATCTTCTAACATCATCATATTTATGGAATAATAAAACAACAAACTGATTTCTAACCAAATATGCGAGGACATATTATGTCACTTTCATGAAAGTGTAAACATACTTGGTAGAGGTGTTGGAGAAAGTGGAATATTGGCCGGGTTCTGCGAGAAATCTGGATCCCAAATTGGTGAGCTGGTACCGTAAACTTCCTCCTCCAACATTGACAGGAACCTGGCAGGAGCAAAACAAGACTCCTATGATTGCATACTCTCCAGGGAGTTGATAAGAAAGGTCAGTGCCTGTTGAGCCAATGACCTAAAGCAATACTGCAGCACTACGAGCATGATCCTGAGCATGGATTTGTGGCATAATAAATCTACACTATTATTATTATTTGTATTTATATTATTTTTATTATTATTATTATTATTATTATTATTATCAGGATGACCATCATGTGGCATTTATACTGCACATACATTTTAGCAATAAAATTAAATATAAAGAATTCCTATAAATTTATCTCTGACATACACAAACACACCTAAACAGCTTTTTTTTAAAGATGCATTATCCCTTTGTATTATTCACCTTGGAAAATGTGTAAGGACAAGTGTTTTCTTGTCAGGAGGCATCTTGTCCTTCTCCGCTCGGAACTTGTCCAACAGCTGACGTCTCATCGTCTGGAAGACTGATCTCAGCAGTGTGCGGCCAAATATGAGTGTGGTCTCGTATCGGGGAAGACTGTCGCAGAACGCTGGCACATGGCAGTAACACAGCCACCTTCAATAAAGAAAATCTCCGCACATTGGGTAAAGATTCCAAAAGCAATTTTAAAATGACTCATACACTTGGGAGATTTCACCTATGCCCATTTTTATTATTGGTCATATATAAAATATAGAGCAATATTAGCAAGAATA
>JAUTBZ010129572.1:0-14406 GCA_032361785.1 Lepetodrilus galriftensis
GTTCACCCAGCAGAGCATGGGTACCCGGTAGGATTATTTGGTCATGTGAATGTTAAACTTGAAGCACTGGAAATTGTAGCTTGGGTTGACTGATCCCCAGGGAGTTGAGAAGGAACACTGATCCAATTGGCAGTGACCAAGGATAATAATGTGGCACTTTGAGCATACCTTAGGGGGGATGGATTTGCCATATAATAAGTAGCCATTATTATTATTATTATTATTATTATTATTATTATTATTATTTGTATTATTATTGTATTATTATTATTATTATTATTATTATTAGGTTAAAACAAAAATAAAATCTTAATTTTAATGTCTCCCTGCTTCTATAGATAACGGATCAAAATTGCACTATTCCATGTACATTTGTCTCCAGTAGAAATAAGGTGAACGGCAATTGAACCAGAAATATGTTTTCATGTATTTATTCAGCATGGGTGAAAGATTCCCGCCGAGATGTCAAGCAACTAATCACACACTCACACCATGTGTCAAGGAATATTCAGCGATACCAATTCTTTGCGATTAAACAGGAAAGTTTCTGATATGACTAAAGTATCGTGGAATGAAGGTGTAAAATGTATAAATAGAAATGCGATATTTCTGAATTTGAATTGCATGAACCCCAATCTGTCAATGAGATGGACTACACCCAATGACAATTCATGTTTTCATCAAAAGGCTTATTTCAGGAAGAAGTGAGCCGAGATTATGTGTTGTTGTTGAAGTGACCATGAAGCCTTTTATTGCCTACTTATGTAGATCCATGTACTTAAAGGATACCCATACCCTAGCAGGTGTATACAGACATAGATAGGCTTATAAGCATGTACCCGTAACTGACACGATGATAACTGTCGTGTATAAACAAACTCAGTGTGCCGGGTATGTTTAACGCTTTTGATCTCAAGTATGTGAGATTATAGTAGTATTTGCAGTTACTGTTCGACATACGTTTGTTTAACTTACCGGGCAATGTGAATTTATTGGCCAAATTACCGCTCCTAAGCTTCTTGGCACTTGTGGTTACCTCCAGTGGGTAGAATGTTAAATATGTTGGAGTCACGATAACGTGCCAACAGTATTAATTTGTCATGTGCTTATTTTAACACACTGATGACCTAAATATATACCTGGTACATTATTTATATCATTAACTCTCTCATTGCTGGAGGCAACTGGAGATGCCCTAAATATAAGAGCAGCGCCTGTGGCTAATCCAGCAGAGATACAGAAGATACCCACAATAGATGTTACATTGTGGCAATTTGATGATTTTTATTAGACATTAATTGTGGGATATACTATAACCTATACAGCGTTGCCATGCTGACTCTAATTCTATATTTTAATTACACATTTCAGTTAGTTTACTTTTAGTTCATTAACCCTCTCCCTGCTGAAGGTGACTTAAGTTGCCCAATCACATGCAGAAATAGAATACCTTGATTTTATTCAGCAGGGAGAAGGTTAATTAATCATCACATTATTGGTGACCGATTTCTGCTGCAATGTAAAACAATCTCTATTACATACCACTCACTTTTGGTTCAAATCATTAAATTTCTGACATCGATACTCACTTTTTACCATTGGATTCTAATCTTCTTCCATAATACCATAAATAAATGTCTGTTGATAACTGATACGTAAAAAAACCACCAAGTACTCGTAGGTCAGTCCAGTTTTAATTCCCACCTGTAATTAAGTCCCACGACTGATCAATTAACTTGAAACCCAATATTCTCTCTTGTCTGTTTACGCAACACCGATCCGTAGATTGCAACCGAATGCTTCTGACGTGCTGAGATATTGCCAATGTAACGTGTACAGCTGTTTGCTACAATAGCGCAGATATATCTGATCCTTTGAAGACTTGTGGGTGTTGAGATTGAATTTGTTTAATTTGCATGCTGCATGCCATATTAACGTTGGTAACATACTTGTAGTAGATGTAACTTGTGATAAATGCATTCGTCATACAACATTGTATATAGAACGTGGCGGCTATGTGGGGTGTGGGTGTGGGAGAGAACATCACAAAGAAATGAAAGGTGCCCAGAAAGTGGGTTTGGGGATGTGTGTGTAGTGGGGTAGGTGGGATACCAAATTCAAAACTACACCAAATTTGAGTGACCTGCGTTAAATATTGTTTGAGTAATAGTACCAAACAGGTTTATAACATGACCTGCCAGACTATATATGAATCTATATCAGAATAGATGTACATTCACAGTATACCAGACATACTTTATCTTTATATTTATCATATGCATTTGTTCATGATCCATTTTCTGTTCTTGCAGGTGGAAACCGAAATCGCGATCCCATTTCAGGAGCAGTTGAATTCCGAATTGATCTCAACAACAGGTAGGTCACTCTTGATTTCAACAATAGGTAAATCACTCTTAATCTCAACAATAGATAAACCAATCTATCTCAACAACAGAAAATAAATCTTGATCTCAACAATAGGTAAGTCACTCTTGATCTCAACAATAGGGAAGTCACTCTTGATCTATAAGTCACTATTGATCTAAAAAATAGATCTGTAAGTCACTATTGATTTCAAAAATAGATTGTAAATCACTTTTGATCTCAACAATAGATAGATAAGTCACTCTAGATTTCAACAATAGATCTGTAAGTCACTCTCTCTCTCTCTCAACAATAGAAAAGTCACTTTTGATTTCAACAATAGGTCTGTAAGTCACTCTTGATCTGAACAATATGCAAGGCAGCTGACCAGACGCTACCGGCCAGTTCTGTCTGACATTGAGGCCATTGTCCTGTTATGTGAACTCGTTAAATTGCCCATGTTGTAAGAGACGATCATGTACCCTGTTTGTAAACACTAATGATTTTGTTATTTACTATGTCTTGTCCAGTTTTGTTCACCAATTTGGACTGTTTAACATGTGTCCAGAAATAAATATACAAAGTTTAATTTTGTAGAAGTATTCTTGGCTTATGTGTTACTAGACTTGTATTGTAAATGATCGAGTATGATGACGTCGCCTGTGAAAATTCACTGATGGCAGAGTAGTTTAGAATCAATGTTGTTTTCAAGCCAAACAGATAAAATATCATTGTGTTTATACTATATTCTTCTCTTTTATTGATTTCCTAAAATTGTTTACCGTTATTTTATTGATTTCCTAAAATTGTTTACTGTTATTCTAGGGTGGGTATGCCTGATGGTGCAGAGAGATCAAAGACTCGGCCATCCGAAGTAGAGTTTGCACCAGAGTTTGGAGTCAAACCCAGACGACAGTTTGTAGATGAAGGTCAGCTGGCCAAGTTCAAGGTCAGCTGTGAAGGCGGCCCACGTCCAGTGGTCACATGGTCCAAAGATGGAAAGAACCTTCAGACTGATTCCAAAACGAAGGTCAGTTACGATTTGGATTCTAGTAAAAATTGATGGAACTATATTCAGACTGATTCCAAAACGAAGGTCAGTTACGATTTGGATTCTAGTAAAAATTGATGGAACTATATTTTGTCATGATAATCATTGAATGAAATAGCATTGTGTACTAAATGGGGTTTTAACCCTCCCCATTGATGAAATTAACTATGTGCCCCTATTAGAAATGTTGTTATTTCTGCATCCTGTTTAACATGAAGGCTTCCATCGCAGGTGTACGAGGAAGACAGCTACCATTACCTGGAGTTGATGGCCGTGGCAGTCAAGGACAAGGGCATGTACACCTGTACTCTCACCAACAAGCTGGGCAGTGTTCAGGCTGCCGCCGAACTCAACGTCTTCGGTTAGTCACCATTCCATTGGACGTTGCGTAATGATGAATTTCTAAACAAAATCAATATCAAAAACAGATTCTGTTAATTCCACACAGAAATTAGGAACAATTTTTAGCCGTGAAAGATTCCTGCCGAGACGTAAATCATTAACTAGAAAAATACAATAGACTAAATGGTTCTGTTTAGGTTAGGACATCTAGGACAATTAGGAAATCTAGGACATCCATGTCATATCTGAAGGACTGCACACCTGCATTGTCATCCTGGTTGTTCAAGGATGTTGTTACGTATCATTCAGATCCAATTCCTATGACACTATCTACTTGATTACTGTGCTATTCCAAGATATCACGTCTTGTGTCCTGTACGATTTCAGCGGAATTTTAATGTAATGCTTAATTAAGTCTTCTGGGGAGGATATTTTGTCACCGAAGATCTAGTATGGAAGGATGTGTTTTACTAGGTGTGTCCAAGGTCACTGACACTATCATTTATTCTTGGAACATTTCACAATAGTAGCGATTTAAATAGCTGATGTTGACCTTTGTTGTACAGGAAAGAGCAAGTCTACCAGCAAAAAGCCTGCTGGTCCATCTGTGATTACCTCCCTTGCTGACCTCACCACAATGGAGGGAGACAAGAGATTTGTTCTCGACTGTAGCTTTGAAGGTATTTATTAATTGTATTTGTGTATATTTATTTTTGTACTGGATGCATTTTATTTTTACTGGATGCACATACAAAACGTGATATTACCGTATGCATAATAGCTGTCATTGATTTATATTTTTTGGTCACAGTTTTTAACGTACAATTTATTTCTGGTACAGATGCCACAGACTGTTCTGTCACATGGTTCAAGGACGGTGAAGAGATCAAACCAGGCCGCGAGTTCCGTGCTCGCTTTGACGGGAGAGTTGCCTCCCTTACGATATCACGTGTACTGGAGGAGGATGTAGGAAAGTACGAATGTCTCGTGACGGGACCGTCCGGTGAAGCTAGGACTAAATGTCAACTCAAAGTTGAAGGTGAGTTGAGACACTGAATAAATTATCCATATGTACGTTTTCGAGTGCAATTGATGCAATATAAATGTGCACATTATTATTATTTTATAAGAATAGTGGAGCCAAGTTTTTCAAATCTGTACCTTATTATTCCTTCAAAATGTAGGTTCAAACATATTTTTTTACACATATTAGTTTAGAAATACCCAGTACCGTATGTAAAATATATTTAATGAGTTTTACCAAAAAAATAGTTTCTAATGAAAATATTAATTAATTAATTTTAATCGCCCATCTTGTATTTGCCTTTTACAGCATCAAATGAAAAGCGTGAACCTCCTGTATTTGTGCGTGAGCTGCATGACCTGGAAGTAAACAATGGCG
Organism: Lepetodrilus galriftensis; assembly: GCA_032361785.1. NCBI lineage: Eukaryota > Metazoa > Mollusca > Gastropoda > Lepetellida > Lepetodrilidae > Lepetodrilus > Lepetodrilus galriftensis. The sequence continues at coordinate 5,160 of JAUTBZ010129572.1, forward strand.
ACAAGGTGGAGCTGGTTGTAGAGGTCAAAGGTAATATAGCTTTCTTAACAACTAATAATTAGTGTTAGTAATTAATACTAGCGTACCCATGAGAATGTGTGTACTGCTCTTGAGTGGTAGTTACATACTTTAACATGGTCAACATTATGATTTTGTGCCGTGTTTGCTTGAAACAATACCAAGACGAAAATGTAACTACCTATAGCAAGCATGGAGTTGTGCAACTTTTCAATTGTTCTGTCTTTTCCTGAAAATAGATTTGATGTGATGCAGTGTGACATGAAATAAAGTCATCAGTTATAATAGTGCATGTTTGTCTGGCCTCATGGTCATAACTTTCAAAATCCTGTTTAGTTTAACCTTCTACATGCTGCCGGCAATTGCAGTTGCGATATCAACTAGTGACCATCATTAATCCATTTGGGTGAAGATAGAAATGTGTCGTTTAAAATCTATTTTAAGACTCCTCAACACTAGATGTGGTACGAGATTTATTTACGCAGTGTATGTTATACCTCAAATCACTCTCTCACTCTCTTCTCAGTATTAGAGTAGGTGTATGTTTCCTGTCGCAATGAAATTTATGGCCTAGACTAATATTCCTGATTGTTTTTCTTTGTATCATTGGTCAAGCTCTAAATGCGACCTTCTGAGTATATCCGGTTAACATTTTTCTTGATTTTAGAAACCGGAGATGCCCTATAAAGCTACCACTGTAACTACAGAGGGGATTAAATGAAGGAATTAATACTCTACTTTAATTTCTATTCTAAGCTGCGCTAAAATTGTGAACGTTCCCACTTTCAGAATTTTAAGCCCAGGTTTCCTTACGTCACATATGGGCGAAACATTCCTACTGTGATGCAAAACTATCTAGTAAAACAATAATTCACTTATACGCCTTCATATTTACAAATATGTCCAATATAAGTGTAATTCCACCATGTGTTGTGGCAAATCTGAGACTGATTAGAAAAACTATGACTACATTATGTTATTAGACCATCATGATAGTTATACACTGTTATTTATATGTAGTTGGGAGGCAGGTTAAAATGTGTTAGATCTAGTTGATCTTTAAATGGCTGTATCAAGGTTAATAATAAATGTTCTTATATGAAGTTTGTATATAGAAATATATGTATTAGAAAACATGGTATGGCTAAAGCGTCGAACCACCAAAATGTCTAAAATTGGAAAAAGTGCCCAATACAGTGCTCCCTCAATATAATGCCCTTCGATGCACTGCGGATTCGGATACAATGTGGGGTCCATCATGGACCCCATTTAAAAATTTTTTTTTTTTAACAAGGGTGTTATAACACGGGTGGCATGTCATGGACCCAAACTTCAGCGTTATATCGAGGGAGCACTGTATTACCTTTGAAATTGGTAGATTCCATATTTACCATATGTTAGAATACATTGTCATTGTATCTATAGCTATACGTTTGATTTCTAAATTGTTTTCTAAAGTCAGTCATATTTTTAAAAAAACATTGCATATTAGATATTTATATGAGTGTATTTGTGACAGATCTTGACCCTAGAAGCATGTGACCACGGGTGCATTCAACAACTGTCAATGTTCTGTGATGCTCATGGCAAATGTTTTGCCGATATTAACCCTCTCCCTGCTGGATTAAGCATAGGCACTGCTATATGGGGCATCCCTGGTTGCCTTCAATATGCAGAGGGTTAAATGCAAGTTGCTTGGTTTGCCTAAAGTCTTGTTTGACACTGTCCAGTGTGTTCATGAGTGTTTGACACCCTTCATGAATATTTGCAAGCGTTTGCGATATTTCTCAACCGTTAACAGTTATTGAATGCACCTTTTATTCTTGAAGCTAAATCTTTGGAGGAAAAAAAACCTCCTTTATTTCTATGAATGCATATCTATGACATGAAATGGCGTGAGCATGTTCGCCCCTTGCATGTGACGGCATGTCTGTTTGCTTGCAGGCAGCGAGCCTATTGAAGTGTTTTGGATACATAATAACAGGGAGGTAACTCCCCAGGACACGGAATGTAACCTGATATCGTCCGGCAATGTTCACAAGCTGGTTATTCCTCGAGTCTGTCAGCAGGACGTGGGAGAATACGTCTGCGAAGCGTACAGTGATTTCGGTGACACAGACACATTTTGTAGATTAAACGTGCAAGGTATGATATCGTTAACGTCTTTAAACTCAAGGGATTTTGTAATAAATCTATAATAAATTGACATTGTCGATATAGTGTAATGACAATCTTTTTTTCTATTTTTCTTCTTTTGTAAATTAATAATATATATTTGTACGTTATTTTCCCCATGAAAAATGTATTCAACCATTAAAGTGTTGAAAGACTAGCTAAAACTACATCCATGCAGTAGACTAGAGACTATACTAGTAAGATGATTATTCCATCTATGTCGACAATGTCAATTTTTATCATTTTAAGTATAAAAGTTAAATATATCTCTCAATTTTCTTTTACTTCTTTCTCTCTTCAGAAAATGATCTTCCCAGCTCACCGGAATCGGAACGATCCTGAGCATGTTTATCTCCCTTTAGTATCCCACCATCTTTCTCTCTCTTCTCTTTCTTGTTTCATTTTGTCTATCCCTATTTCTTAACTAACTATTCTGTCTATTCCCCTATGAATTCTTTCCCTTAGTCTAGCTTCCCACTACTGATAATCTCATTGTCCTTGTGTGTTGTTTGAGTTTTGAATGATTGTTTTAAAACAGACGTAGAGTTACCCGCCCCTCCTGAATTTGTCTCGAGTCCCCGTCTATTAACCACAGAAGAGGGCTCGAGCACAATGTACACGTGCCGGGTCAAAGGTCATCCTATGCCACAAGTCACGTGGGATAAAGATGGCCAAAAAATCGAGGAAACCGACCATATTAAGGTATGCATAATATATATTTTACATTATAGGGCTGGGAAACCAGGTCTGCTTTTTACGAACGGGTCGCACTATAGTCAGGGGCTAAATTATGCTATGCTGTGTGTGTGTGATAGTTTTCCTATAGCAGGATGTGATGTCATCCTCAATTTACAAGACGACTACTGGTATGACCCTTCCATGCAACGCAAGCCATTTTAAGTCTTGGAATATGGTAGCACCTCAGATATCAGGTCCGAGTTTCGTGAAGTGGTCGTAACTGTAGTCCGGGCATAAATTGAGGATAACATCATATCCTGCTATAGGAAAACTAACTATGACACACAGCATAGCATAATTTAGGCCCTGTTGTAGCCAAATCAATGTGGAATGGACACAATTTGGATAAAATGTTTTAATGAACCTCTTAGCATAAGAACAGTTCTTAACAATTCCTATAGTATGGCTACGAACTGTTCTTAGGCTAAGGAATTTGTGAGAATGTTTCGAGAATAGGCCCACTTGACAGTATGACCCTCAAAATTAATACAGAATTATGGAATATAAAGATCAGCATCATTAATTTCTACATATGAATGCACAAACATGTATTCAGTTCCTCTGAAAATGTCATCTAGATATTTATCATCTGCATGAATTGTTGTATACTCTCCAGGGAGTGAGAAGGCTGTTATTATTATTACTAAAAGTTACTTTGGATATTGTAGATATCGGTCCAAGGAGATGAACACATTCTGGAGATTCTCCGCACGGCTAAGGCCGACGCTGGCAGCTACACCTGTCATCTCAGCAACGCCAGCGGGAAGACGTTGCACACCGCCACCCTGGCCGTCAACGCCAAGGCCACCTTCAAGTCTGTACTCAGGACCCGGTAAGCAGTAGGATAGTCTCACCCACATACGGTACTCCCTATTTAAAATATCCCCCCTAGAGCAGTTATAAGCAAGATTACTGTGAGGACAATAGTCTGGCAGTATGACATCAGAATATGGAGACCATAAAGGCTGTAGATTTATATGTCTCGGAGATGTACTTAAATCAGTGGGGATGTTTCAGAGAAAGTATGGTCATGTGGTAACTTAGAAGAATGTATAATTTAAAGATATGTATACATTTAATTGATGTACTTAAATTGGTCTTGAATTCCCTATGAGGCAAAAATATGAGAATTATATATATTTTTTTTATTTTATTTTTCTTGTTAAAGAATTTATTTTGAAATTTTCTTTTATAATTTATCCTCAGTCTAGCTACAACTCTGTATATAAAATAGTATTTTTTCCATTGACCCGTAACATGAACTTCATAAATGTCTGTCACCATTGGTCTCGTATCAGATCATAAAGTACGAAAAACATGAATAAGGTATAGATTTTTTAAGTGATCACTTAGAGTGCCTGTTTGAGATAAACATATTATTATTGAAAAGAATTAACGATTCAGAAGCGATACCATTTTACTGAAATTGTTCGAGTCCTCCGATGTCCTGTGTGTCCATAGTCTTACTACAGAGATGAGTTCTATGACATATTGATTATTGACAAAAGGGGCAATGTTGAGAACAGCGTCTGTGTGTGTGGTCACTATAGTGGTACGTCAGTCGTCCAACGTGACGCCGTTGATGCTGTTGATGTGGGGAAGTACGTGACTAGCGTACGTGTAACTCGCAGGAGGAAACACAAGTGGGCTGAGATGGATCCACCAACAAGCCAACGCTGTTACGGACCATCTAATGGGGCTATAATAGAGCCATTGGATGCTCGTTAGTAATTGATTGTGTCGCGGAGATGTGCTTAAATCAGCTGGGATGTCTACAGTTGAGTCAATCGGTGCATGTTTCAGAGAACGTATGGTCATGCGTAACTTATAGGAATGTATAATTCAAAGATATGTATTTCATTGATGTGGTGTTATTGTCTTATCATCTCAGGTCCGACTACGGAAAACACGGAATTCTAAACAACGCAGATTCGGAGAAGACCGACAAGGAAAAGGAAAAGGTAGATTTCCGCGGAGTGTTACGGAAATCTGAACGACCGTCGCCACCTGGCAGTCAGGATAGGAAACAATCGCTCCAGAAAGGTGTGCAACAACTTAATTTCAGGGGAGTTCTCAAGCCACGACCAGGGAAAGAGGAACCAGCGATAACTGCCAAATCAAAAACTTCCGGTGTTCTCAGGTCTGAACTGTCAAAATTTAAAGGTACATCCACACAAGCAAGAATTACAAGCAGTGCGCCCCGTGCGAAAATAACCGACAATTTTACAGGAATTTCTCTTAAAAGTGCTTCTGATTCCAAACTTGGTAGAAGAAATTCGCCACAAATCGATGTTGAAAAACTAGGAAAATCTCAATACAATATCAGTGACAGAAACTCTTCGAAATTTGATACAGGACGAAGCAACATAAATTTGAAGAAGTCTCCTCATCTTGAAGGCAATCAGTTAAGAAGTAGGGTCAGTAAATTTGAGCCTGAATCAAAAGAAGACTGTAATCACAATACTCTCCCAAGGGCGGCCATAAAGGCCGGCACCTGGGCCCAACGGCGGAATAAATTTGAACAGGACTTGGCTCAAAGTGCCCCAAAAACTGAATTAAAAGTGCAATCTCTTTTCCCGAGTGACCGGTCTGTAATGGGAACTCTGACTAAATTTGAGAACCTATCCGTCAAAGATTCTCTCCCTTCGAAGAAGACCTCTCCTGTTTCTAATTCCTCCAAGCCTAAAGGAAATGTGCTGGAAAAATACTCATTTATGGAAAAAACATCCCACGGTAAAAAACTGAGCAATGGAAAATCAAATGATGTTAAAAGTTATCCTCTGGTCAAAGCTAAATCTGAACTCTCGTTGAAATCTCGGATGGAGAAATTTGAAAATGGTAATGATTCGGTGCTGGAATCTGTGAAAATGTCATCAAAACCAGAAAACATTAAAGTGTGTGAAAGTCGTGAACCAACATGTCCGCCCAAACAAGGGAGGGTAGCCCCTCAGATTTGCCGTGAGTTGACGGACCAGTGTGTTCGCTATGGTCACCAGGTGGTGCTGGAGTGCGAGATAATGGGCGGAATGGTAGATTGGACTGTCAACGGAAAATCTGTAAAGGTTGGTTCACTATCAGTTATTTTATAAAATATTTTATAAAATTACTTTTATCTCGTCGTGTAATTATTCAAGGATTGACTGCAATATTTGTTTGTGCTCATCAAGGTATGATTGTAAAAGCTGATGTGCAAACTGTATGAATCCTTGTGGCCTGATGTATCTTGAAGATATTTCATTGGAAATATTGTGATAGAACCTACAAGGATATTTTTATCCATATGAAAGATTCCTGATATGATGTAAAACAATAATTCACTCACTCACTCACTTATTATTCATTGATACCCTGTAAACTTAAATGGTCACCATTTATTTTTTTCATTTAATTTTTTCATTTCAATTATCAATCTTGAATAATACCAATACCCAAATTTCAATAACTAAATATGACTAATCTTCTGTACAGTGCAGCGACGTTAAACTCCATATTCACTCACTCATTGTACAGTGCCACACGTACGTCACATATGTGTGAAAGATTCCCGCTGTGACGTAAAACAATAATTCACTCACTGTACAGTACCCATGAGCAGCTATAAGCTAAACATTAGGTGCTAAGCTGGAGATATAATAATTCCAAGATTATGATTATGATTACCGTAATTACTCTAATAATTCAAAAAAGTTAAAATAATTAAATTTGTAGGTGTTCGAATTATTAGGAAAATAGGAAAATTTTAAATGATCAGTGGTCATATAATTAGTGACAACCAAATTAAACTACAAAATATGGTTGTAAATGAAATGGTAAATAAATGAAGTATTCAATAAATAAGACGAAGAAAGACGAAAAAATATTTTTAAATGACTGTGTTCTAATAATTAGAAATTAGGATTTGAAAAACATTGGTCATGTTCGTATTTTTAGGGTCAGAAATAAATAATTTTTCACAATCAATTTAGGTGTTTGAACTATTAGAGATTTCAAATTATTAGATTAACCCCTCCATGACAAAGGCAACCAGAGATGTCCTAAAGAGAAGTGTTGGAGCCTAATCCAACAAGGAGATGGTTAAACATTAAGGAACGATTGATATGAATAATAATTCAGTGTTATTGTGAAAATACTCAATAGTTTTATATGAATATAGGGAACGTTCCGCTATTTATCTTGTCTTTGATGCATCAACTATGAAGGAATTGGGAGAAAACGTTGCCTGTGCGCATGGTGCGTATTATATGTTTAAGTCATACCACTGAATTATGTCACATTGACATAATTAAGCAAATAACAATACAACCATATTCAGCTTGTCAGTAGACTACAATGGGTTACAGTGGATATTTGTCTACCAAACAGCGATGGAAAGCTTTTTGAAGTACAAACATGATTTTATGTATGTTAAGTGAATGTATTTTGCAGTTGTAACTAAGAACTAGTCCTAAACAACCATAAATATCTGTGACATTATGCCTTTAAGTGCATTTAGTATCTAATCACCATACACACATACACGTGACTATATATACTCGCACCAAAGATGGCATACTCTGTATTTACACCAGTAGATATGTGCACTTACTGTAAAGACACCCATAAATTTCTATCCTCATGGAGATGAACATGCTCCACCTCTGTGGGTTAAAGCGGATGTAGCGAGCCACGATGGGATAGCTCAGTGTCCTCTGCACTATCTGCCACCCATCTTCATTACCCACAAACATCTGAAAAGATATATGTTCTATGAGTCAACACAATCGTTCTCATGAGATATATTCATGCATGATAATTTCAATTTCAATTAAATAAATATAAAATTCAAATCCATTAACATTTTAATTGATGACAAAAGTAATATTAAAAAAAAGTTAATTTAAAATTTTTTTAAATTAAATTGATTAATTACCTCTGATAATCCTAACTCGTTAGTGAAGCGCCTCCATGTCTTCTTGTCGTCGGAGTATTCCATGAAGTACTCAGTGACGTACTCGTCACTACCCTGACGTCCCTGTGTGGCCATCGCCGTCACCATGTACCGCGCCCCCATATCCACAGTCAGATACTGTGCCGCATTCTGGGTACCAGCAGTCCATGCACCTAGCAAATAAATACACAAATGTTACAAGTAACTTTCGAACAAAACAAGACCATTTTCATACTATTTAAAACCATAAATGCAGGTAAATGTAATTATCTAAAAAGTAAATGGCCTTTTTATTTTTGATGATTAAAGAAAACCAAGCCAAACAGTTCACAGCATGTATGAATATGGAGTTTAATGTATAAGTTTGGACTTGAGTCTTTGATAAACACGACTCATTCAGTCCCTCTAGGTACTACAGTGCTCCCTCGATATAACGCTGAAGTTGAGGTCCATGACATGCCACCCACGTTATAATACCTGCATTATATCAACGAATATAATTGGAGAAATTTTTTCCCCGTGTTGTATCCGAATCCGTGGTGCATCGAAGGGCGTTATATCGAGGGAGCACTGTATCTCCTTCCTTTTTACCTCTTTCCTGTAAACCATGCTTACTGGATTAGGCAATGGCTGCCTTCAACATGAGGTTTAGCTCTCTCCATAGTACTGGCAACCGTAGAGATGCTCTAGAGCAGTGCCTGTGTCTAATCTAGCAGCGAGAGGGTTAAAGCGTCAAACAAACCTGTTGGATCGTTCAGCCTTGCACTGCTGGGCAGCCTCTTCTTATTGTTGGTGGTGGATGTCAAAGCACTATCAGGGATCTTCCCGCTGATGCCAATGCCCACCGCTTTCTGATGCGAAAACTGACATTCGTCATAACGGTAGATCGCACCTGGAGTGGAAGCAAGAGTTAGCTAAAAACATTATATTACCATTAAAAATGAATAGGCACACAGTGGCAATGTTCATCATTACCGATTTGTACGATATTGTATTCATCAATAATTGATCAGGCGCATATAACTACGGGTATTTTAACGCGGAAGTGCCAGTACTTTAAATGTACGGTGCTTATGGTTTTGTTTAAAAAATAACGTTGGCTAGGAAATTGATATGGATGTGTCTGTGTATCTGCTAAATTCTATATCGATATTGAGCTGATGAATATCGATTTTTCATATCTTAAAAAAAAAGAATCTTTATTGATAATTACCAGTGTTGCCAATATTTGTGTTAAATTTTTCTCCTGGTGTCGATATTGCCATTTGGAGCCAGCCAGTTATAGCAGTTATCTAGCTTTATTTTTTTTTTGGAATTGGGGTTTAAAGTCGCTTTCTAGAATCTTTCACTAATATCACGACTTGTCAGTTTAGGGCAGGAGGAAACCCG
>JAUTBZ010129583.1:0-14406 GCA_032361785.1 Lepetodrilus galriftensis
ATGTAACCTTCTTATATGCCTGGTGACCCTATGATATTTTTATATCATTGGATTCGTATTTGAACAACGCACAACATTTCAGGAAAATCGTTGTGTTAGAACGTTTGGTCGAAACTAGGGCCAGCCTCCTTAAATAGGGGAATGTTCCGCTATTTATCTTGTCTTTGGTGCATCACTGTTCTAAGAAGGGATACGATCAAACATTAGAGTTATGTCCCCTTGCATAATTTATAAAGAAGCCGTTGGCCGTGTTTGATTTAATCCCGACTCTAGAGGCGTAGGGGAGTTGCAGTAAAGATTTGTCAAACACACAGCTGTGGAAAGCTTTTTGGAAGTACAAACATGATTGTATGTATGTCAAGTGAATGTATTTTACAGTTATAGCTAGGAACCAAAACAACCATAAATATATCTGATAATAAGCCTTTAACACACTATTTTCCCCCATGAGTTTATGTATTTTCTTTTCTTTTCAAACATGTATCTCTTACTTCTAACGTTATTCTGTGATTATTTAATATTACCCGTTACACACGTACGTTACTAAAAAAAATATAACAATGCCTAACGAATAATGCTTTACGTCTAATCTATAATAATCTATCTTTACGCGATGTTACTTTCCTCAATACAATTACTAACCAACTAGACATCCAAGAAAACAAAACGGATGAATCTCATAAATTAAGCATGTCATTATATTGATTATTGGAACCATAGAGATTTCCACTCCATCGATTAGTTAACATTGTTCTTGGCATGACCTTTGGTTTAATTTAACTGAAGTCAATGCGTGAAGTATTTAAGCCCATCTCTGGTGTGGTAGGCAATACACCGTAGGCATTAACTGGGATGGACTGGAACATAGTGTTATCAATTGATGATAATCTCAGGACCGAGGTGAACGACTTCTGTTTGTAAAACGGTTAGCACCGAGACTTACTGACGTCTATTTATCATCTTGGTGTGTTCAGTTAAAGGGAGTTCAACTCAGGATATTTATCCAGGGAATATAAAGTAAGTTTTGAATTTGAAAGTTAATTTTCAGAAATATCTAACGTAAATTATAGTCCGAATATATATTTACTTTGGAGGTGAAAGACATATATATTTGTAAAACGGTTAGCACTGACACTTCGTGACGTCTATTCTTCATCTGTGTGTGTTCAGTTAAAAGGATTTCAACTCAATATATTTATCCAAAGAATATAAAGAAATATTTGAATTTAAAAGTTATTTTTCAGATATATCTAATGTAAATCATACTGCAGCCTTGTTAACATTGCCTTCACGTTGTTTATGTAAACGGGTTAGCGCACATTTACAAGAGAGTCCGAAAACATATTAACTTTTGAAAGGTTAACGTTTGAAATAGGCTATGTTGCAAGGCCATTTCAATGGTATTTGCCTCTGCTGAGAATCAAAACGTTCTATCGGGAAGTCTTCATCATATTGCTTGTTTGTTAATGATAGCTTGTGTCATCATTATAAATAGAAACACGATTAGGATGATTAGATTTAAGTGCGGGAAAATGCTGTTGGAAAAACTAGTGGATTGGTGGAGGATTGGGGAAGTTTGGTTGTCCATATAAAATTAACTATGTAAAACAAAAGTTTGATTGAAACTGAAGGCTATATTTGAATTCACAAAATGATAGATACATGTTGGTGAAATGGAATACATAGTTTGCGTACAATAGAATAAATATGTAATGGTAACACATTAAATGTTCTTACTGATTGGTTTAATGTTTTATAATTTAACGCTATTGGAATATGAACGAGACTCATAAACCTAGCTCCCTTCATAGAAATTGATAGAAATGTACTTGGTAGGAATATTGGTGGTCCTAGTCCGGTGGTTCGATCCGGTTACTCAATAGGTTATGCTTGTGTTGTAGCTACCTCCGAAATGACGTTCTTGGTAGGAATATTAGTGGTCCTAGTCAAGTTTGCTTCGTCTATGGAGTGTCCAGGATGCAGGGTCTCTGACAATTTAATAGAATCCTTCAATGACACAGCGGTCACCGATTTTGTAATATCGCAGTCAATACCTATGACAACTTTGATGGAATGTGGCGTTATGTGCGCCAACGACATCCGGTGTAAATCGTACAGACATAACGTCCTAACGGAGACATGTTCTACTTACGGAACTGGATATTCACTGCCAGAGAAGACCCTCAACAACGTCACAGCAGAAGTTGGATCCAGACTCTACGCAATGTGTGGAAGTACGTAGATGTGTTTTTTTTCTACCCTGTACAAATTCTGTTTTGAAAATCTCATGATGACTAGCTTTCATTGTATGCATACGGATTTGTATGGGATAAATCATCTACTCATTGCAAGTGTTATATTCTGGGGCCCGCACTAATGTTCGCGAAAATTACATTTATAACGCGATATTGATAGGATGGCAATGCAGTTTTCATCCTTTCTTATAGCGGCCGCACACTAGCGATTTCCGTCGGATTTCGATTGCCTAGTGTGCGGTGCGCCAAATATCAAAACATGCCAGAAATCGGCGACGGAAATCGCTAGAGTGCGGTCAGTATTAGTCTGTCAGTACCCGCCAGTCATCGCAGGTGTTCTGCAATATTTAGCGCTACAGCTGTTGCGGGTTTCCTCGTGGTCAAAACTGACAAGCGGTGATCTAAATGAAATAATCTTGAAAGCGGGTCTAAACGCCAATTCAAAAATGAATAAATAAACAAATGTCAGTACATGAAAGCACTTGAATTCGTGTATTGTGTTTAATCGAGAAAGAACACACATTAAACATGACGCTTAAAAAAAAAACATTCACAGGTGAAATGTATTTACCTAAAAGTATATATAGGCCTACATATTGAAATTTCTACAAAACTATACTGTATATAGACTATATATATATATTTTTTAAATTCTTTTTTTTTAATTTTCTTTTCAAATTTAGAACTTTTTATTTTTGCAAAATTATTAAATTTAAAAAAACATGTTTTTAAATATTCGAAAAATATCACGTAGCAAACATCATTACCAGTCCAAACTATATTTGGTAACCAACTACATTTTCCGCATGTCCCACTGGCTTTCAAAAAATATTTTTTATTGAATCTCGCGATACGAAAATATGAACTAATATGCTTTTGTCGATTTAGCATATGTTCCGACATTTTTATTTTCCAGTGTCAAAGTCGTTCGGTTCAAACTGTTCTTCGGATGCTGACTGCGACTTTGCTAACTCTGCCTGTTTATCGAGTAGTTGTTCCTGCGAGTTGGGGTTTAGTTACGACGTCTGGACTGGAGACTGTCTTGAACGTAAGTCTCCTTTACGACTTCTTATACGTAGAATCACTCAAGTACTGTTGATTGTATATGTATATGTTCAAGTAACAGATGTACGAATGCATTACACGATCAATATGAATGACAATAATATTGATACATTATTATTGAGAATTGTTGATTGTTGACCAACAACATTGTGAAAGTCAATTTCTTCTTCTTCAATATCAGCAACTAACAGTCAATAGTATTGTCAATTATCCAGTATTGACGATATTATTGGCATTATTATTGAGTGTATATGGGTCGCTTAACTATAGCCTATATTATTGCGTATATTCGTAAATACCTATTTCAAATTAAATAATTTTACCATAAATTATGCAACCCTTCTTGATTTATGGTATCAGTAATTGGTACTGTTAGTTACATAAAAGGCCCATTTTACCCTGTTTTCTGCCGTCGCTCGCGCTATATAGCCTACCGAAGGGGCGCAGATAACTAAAATGTATACCTACACTTTATTACATTTCCTTCGTGTGCTCTGACTGCGAATTCCAATGTTATAGAATGTGTTGTTGTTTATGAGCAGATGGCTAGAGGAGATATATGTATGCCGGGATTAAGAGCACCGAGGTGTATCGGTCAGTATGCCTATAGTTTTGGTCGTTGGGCCTCAAGACTAAAACTGTTAGGATATTGACCGATCCTCCGAGGAAATAGAATTGTCAAGAATATATCCACAAGCGAACACCATATTAATATGGCTTTAAGCAGAAGTCATAGAAGCGCGTATGTCAAGTTCAGAGTCGGCATTACCCCACTGAGGATGGAAACCGGAAGATATGAGAACGTGCCTCTCAATGAGAGATTCGATTTTAATTGGCCCGGTTATCTGGAAAATTAATTTCACGTTTCACTTTGTCAGCAGAAACGTCTTAACCTTTTTAATATCTGTTTTACTAAGATACCCCTGTTTAGCTATTTATTAGATATAGACCAGTGTTTAGTTCTTCTCAAAAACGCTGAAATTATATTCTATGTTGCCAAAGCCTGCCATGACATTTTACAACATTGTCGTGATCTGGTATACAAAACGTAATTGTTTATATATGTTTTAATGTGTTTATAACTGCATATACTAGTAACTACGAAATGTGTGTGTATGTATATATACTATTTTATGTCTATAATCATTCGTAAAACGAATTTCATTAGACCAATAACATTTCTTCTTACAAGGCTTATAGCCTGAAATGTGTCTGGGTTTGCTTTCATTTTGACACTGCAGTGTAGAGTTGCAGTCTTGTTCAAGGAAAGACCAAACTTTGTCAGGATCTCTATGAGAAAACGACAGCGTGTTGCCATCCGCATAGTTGTATATAATAGTGAAGACTCACCCAGGCAGTAAAATATATCATTAATACAAATATGAAAAAGTAAAGGACATAGAATTGACCCCTGAGGAACCCCATTAATAACATTTAACCATACAGTAATAATGTATTCTTGCATACTTGATAGAAATAACCCTGAAATAACTGCTTAGCTTGGGCAATAGGGTTAGTAAGTCTCGTCAGGGTCATTTCCGGTGACAGGAATAATTTCGACGGTCGCTATGAATGAAGTCTGAATCGTGACGTGTTCATGTGAGGTCACAATGGGATATCGTCAATACTAGTATGTTGCGCATTTAGGTGTTTGACCGGTTTATATCACCGGATATTGAATGAATCTCAGGATATCTCGTGTCAACTTACGGACCCTATTGAGGCCTTGCACGAATAATCGTTTCTAATGCCGACGTCATGTTGGGTGGCGGAAAGAAATCTGGTGACGTCGAAAATCCCATTGTTTTGCCACCCACGATGCCATGTGACGTTTGAGTGACGTCACATGCAAGGCCTCAATACTATAATACTGTCTGAATACATCTACAATCAATACAACATAATATACAGAAATATTTTAGAACCTTGTAATAACTCATTGCATGGAGAATTCCGGAAGAATCTAATTACCGTAGCCTACTATTTTGATTTGATAATGTGTCAGTACAAATTAAAAAAATTAAGAGTTTCATAATTATCTTAATCTTGATAAAAATGCAGAGTTTCATAATTATCTTAATCTTACAACATAATTACGAGGAGATAGATCAACGTAAAAAATGATAGTATTTTATCATGATGACGACAACACTTGACATTAAGTCGGTATTAACATTTCAGGTGTAGTAGAAACATTTTCAGAAATAAAATAATAACGGCTGATGACATCCAGTTCTAGCCAATCTAATTAAAATTAGATACGAAAGTATCGCTTCAAATATTACTGACATATATAGGATCAACAACGTTATTGTTGTTATTGTTGATCGTATGTCAGTAATATTTAGACAGACATACATATTTTATTATAATATTATAGTATTTGGAGCGATACTTTCGATCTAATTTTAATTAGACTGAGTTCTATCCAACTTATTTTCAAATGAGCCCACTCATTAAATTGCCCAAACCTCCCAAAGCGCGATGACGCCTACCTGTGTCTCTGTTGACGGCGATGTTTTTGGCCCCATGGGAAGGTTGAGAGACAGCGTGAAGTGAATGGTACGAGTTCTATTCCCGTCTGTTTCCTCCTCGTCCCAGTCTGGAAGGTCCACGTCTGAATAATGTTACAACAAGACCATTCATCTGTTTGTTTTTATAGACTTACCGAAAGACGTATAGACTATCTACAATATATATTGAGGCCTTGCATGTGACGTCACTCAATACTTCACATAGCATCGTGGGTGGAAACATAATGGGATTTTCCGCGGTTGCTCACGTCTTCAGTTTGTTTTCTGCCACCCACTACCTGCGCTTTTTTTTGTCTTGCCCGGCAATGTGTGCCGTTTTCGATTATATTATCCTCGTTGTCGGCTAAATTCATGACGTCACCACACACTCCGACAACGATCCGCAGCGATCTATTTAGAAATCCTCGTGCTCCGAGTACTCCGACAACAAAATCGAAAACACCCTTATTAATGCGTGCGCAAAGCGGCGTACGCCGGCAGAGTAATCGAGCAGCCCTACTGACCATACAGTCAGTGCTCGCTAGTGTTGGAAGAAAAACTGAACTTTGATCCACGTCATCTTCTAGCGTCCCATCCGTAATTATCCTACGTTAAAAAGTTTGAAGTAAGTTCATTTTAGATAGATAAATGGACACTCTATCAAACGATACCAACGTGTGCGCGAATACGTGCCATATATTTCAGTTAGGCCTATATTACGCCGATGCCACACTTGGCCAAGTATGCCCACCTCGGTTTTGATAGAGGTTTCCCTCTGCCGTCAATCCAGCCCCACACTGTGATATGCATGACTGTCGAGCTTCTCGGCCTATACCAGTATAGTGTAACCTGTATGGATTTGCAGCATTTCCATGTAAATCTATGTACTAGTATATGCATATTGGTACCACGACACTATGTAGGCCTACTATTATAGCACCATGTATTCTCACCTTTACATTGTTTGTCTACAGAGCTCCCAGGGGCATGCGACGCGGCACTGAGAGGGTTAAAGGTGACCGGATCAGGATGTTGAGGCGTAGGGCCGTGACCTCCGACAAAATGCTGGAATGGAAAAGAAATACTGTCATAGCACATATTGACACTTTACAGCCAATTCTGTATAGATACATCTGCTTTAACACCCTGCTGAATTATCACAGGCACACATGTAGCTCTTTAGGGCATCTCTGGCTGCCTTTAGCATGAAGAGGGTTAATAGGCCTACTATTTATTAAGATAAATGTCAACACTTTATCTTGTAAACTCTCCAAATAGGCCGTATTTATTTCAACTGTGCGAAGTGTTAATTCTCGGACACTTTCTGGACAGTGCGAGTCTTTCCTTTGACAAAGCTGTATACTGTCTTGAGTAACACATACTGCGGTGAAAGGAACGGCCCCATCGTATATTTTTTTTTAGGGGTGGATTGGGTGGGTGGGGGTGCATATTCAGGCCGGTAATAATCGTACCGGTAGTCTGCATGTGTAGCCTATATCGAGATTTACGTCACTTCCTGTCAGAATTAGACGCATGGCGTATGCCCTGGTTTTCGTCTAGACTACAGGACGATGCTTTCGTGAAATTGAATTCTAAGAAAAAAAAGTTTATCGATGCTAGCCGTCGAAAAGAAAGAAATGGCACAACATATAATACACGGTGTAATATGTATGTAGAACGTTGTAGGCCTACTTCCGAGCCAAAGGTTCCAGGTTCAAATTTTACCCCGAGGACCAGGATAAATGACAATGACGCAATATTGATAGGCTCTGTAGAGTGGCAATGCATATATCCTTGGTCTCGTCAGTACCAGCCGTTGCTCGCAGGTTTACTGCAACATTCAGCGCTACGGGTGTTGCGGGTTTCCTCA
Source organism: Lepetodrilus galriftensis (assembly GCA_032361785.1). NCBI lineage: Eukaryota > Metazoa > Mollusca > Gastropoda > Lepetellida > Lepetodrilidae > Lepetodrilus > Lepetodrilus galriftensis. The sequence goes on from JAUTBZ010129583.1 coordinate 7,704, forward strand.
TGCCCAAAACTGACAAGTTGTGATATTAGTGAACTATTTTAGAAAGCTACTTTAAACCCCAATTCAAATACTAAAGCTCAGTGAATATATTACCGCCGCCATGTTATCTTGGTCACTCGTGTCATCATCAAAGAGATAGCCTTGACCGTCTGACGTTCGACATGACCTCGATTCGCGACCTTGACATTTGAGTGGCCCTTCCCGGCACTTGCAGTGGTGATTTCTTCTATGCGAGGTTAGATTGTCCTTCCTAGCAAAGTGCTTGTTGCACATGTCGCACTCGAAGTGTCTGACGTTGTCGTGGATGCGCGAGTGACGAACGAGATCGTACTTCCTCTTGAAGGCGTGGTCACACACGGAGCACGGGAACTTCTGGCTGGATTTGTGAATTGTTTGTATGTGACGTAACAGGGACGCCTTGCGTCCGATTTTCCGATAACATATTGGACAGGTGTGGACCTCCTCTTCAACAACAACACCACCACTGCTGGACATGGTTCGCGTGCACTGTAGGCCTAGTATAGTACGTACGCCGCTGGAAGACACTCGATCCTTGATAAAAACAATGTGACCAGAATTCCTTCCAAGACAATATTGCTGCTACGTAACGCAAACTTCATAAAGAAGAATTAACAGCAGTATTTATACATCCAGCGCGTGGTCTAGTGTAGTGTCATCAACACACATGATACAACCATCAGTTGTTAATGCCGGACGCCCTCGACAGTCTACAGTAACGATGAACGTAGGCGAACCATGTACACTGGCCCAGATAACGCAAAGCCAGCGCATTCAAAAGTCACGTGGTCTCGCAGCCTGTAGGGCGTCGACTTTGCCTTGAGTAGTCAAGCTAGCGCGCACGGCCGTTGCCAGGACAACACCCTTCGGCGACTAGCCGTCGACAGTGAATATAGTTTAGCTTCACGTACGCCTTGATAACACTACTATTTGCTGCTACATATGTCCTGTATGAATGCATATAGTATGGCATCTACAAGACTGTCCGATAATATTGTAACATAGCCTAAAGTTTGTGAATTATGTATACGGCTTTATATATTAACTCTTTATAAATAGTAGTTAGGCCTAAATGTTTAGGTTGGGGACATTATTATTATTAGTAGTAGTAGTATAATTAGTCATTACTTTACTTTATAAAAGCGTATAGGCTACTAGTCCTAGGATAATATATGGAGAAAAGTATCGGATGTTTGTGGCGTGAGTGCAAGGGAAATAGTTATAGTTTGCTTTGTATAAATACACTGCATAGTTAATGTAAAACACAGGAGCGGATTATATAAATTGGACAACTTTTTGTCCAGTCCAATCTAACTAATAAAGCAGTGTGCAGTCCGGATGAATTCCGGTTCTGAACCGGGTGGAAAAGCGTCATTGTTCCAACTTCCAAGTATAAACTCACGGACGTGTACACACGCTCGCACGCGTCGACCTAGGCCATTGTCTAGCGCACGTGGTGCGAAATGATGTTGCTGCTTCTGATTAGCTGATTTGCCGGCGTATGTTAGCGCAAACGTTGAAAACTACAACAGTTGAACTCTGAAAAACGTTGCGGCGAGTATACTCTCTGGAAAGTATCAAACCTATGCGCTGGCGAACGCCGGCTGCGGACATGTTGTGCTGTGTGACGGCGTCGGAAGTATAAATCCAGCATACAACCTACAACGTCAATTTGTTATTGATGAAGTGCATTGATAATTTGCAAGACAGACAGATATAAACAGCTGATAACGAATATTAATTACCCGCACCGCATCCGAACCGTATTAAACATCTCCATGCTGAAGGATGGCCTAAAAAGCAATGCCTAGCTGTCTAATCCAGCATGGAGAGGGTTAATGGAAACAGTGTCCACATACTATTATAATAACATAAATATCTCTAACATAATATTTAATATCTCGACAATTAACTCTCTCCATGCTGGAGGCAACCGGAAATGCCTTATAAAGAGTTGTGCCTGCTCCATCAGGGACAGGGTCAAGGGTCAAGACTCACCTCCGTGCGTATTTGTTTTCGGTTTTGGTTTCCAGGTAGGGACGTTTTATGAAAATTGAATAAAGTCGGCACCGCATCCGGTAGTAACTTCCGCTTCCGCTTGCAGTTGTGGAAAGTTTTCGTATGAGCATCCTGAAAACTCTGTGGTGTGAAGTGATCTGAGCACACACGCGCGTGCTGATTCACGTGCGGATTCTGTAACCTCATGCACGTGAGCCACTGCGCCAACAACGCAGGCTTGTGGAGCGGAAGTCGATGGAAACTTATACCTCGACCGTAAGCGTCGTTTTTGTTGGAACACCCGAATGCCATACAGAACACCATCTTGACCTGTGCTAAAGTTAGTATTATCTCAAACTGTAATTAAGATGTGGATGCAGATGACTTGTTAATTGATGGCGCCCGGATTCCTTTCGATCACGTGGGTCTTCTCGCAGGGTAACTATAGGACATTGCTACAGAAACAGTATCGTGACATTTAAATTCTGAACAGTCACTGAATTTTCTTGGGGACGAAGCCTTCAAGAACACAAGTAGTTTCCTCACGAATTCGTATGTGAGGTGCGTAAATTTGCTTCGCGGATGCTACTCCTTGTGAAAGGTGCGTTTACAAGTTTGTTTTGCGGATGTTACTCCCGAGGTACGTAACTTTGCTTCGCGGATACTACTCCTGGATGGAAGGTCGTCCCTCTTTCTTACAAAATGACAAACATCATAGGTGGTAGGTGCGTGTCTTTACTTCGCGGATGCTACGTCTGATGGAAGATGCGTAAATGTTCTTCGCGGATGCTACTCCTGATGGAAGGTCGTCCCTTTACTTCGCGGATGCTACTCCTATGGAAGATGCGTAAATGTTCTTCGCGGATGCTACTCCTGATGGAAGGTCGTCCCTAGGTCTTTGTTACAAGATGGCAATGGCAAAGATCGAATGTTCAGCAATGGCAACCATCGAATGTTCAGAAAATTCGTGTACTGTACCATGGAAGAACGCGGATACATACGCCAAGTCCAACGAATTTGACAGATGTTTGCACTTGCCCCAAACACGTGCATTCATGCAGCCTAGGGAATTTGATATTTGTTACAATGATGAATGCACCAAATATATTAGCTGGTTGGCTGTTAGCTTCCTACACCGTCACCGCCATCTGAACCAAAGACTATGTACAACAGAAGGGGTCACACCATCAACACGCACAGTTAAACGTATTTACCACAGAATGCTACACAAATACACTGTACCCTGCAAATAGTTAAAACAACCAAACACCAGACCGGACGGTTTTCGACTGAGTGTTCTGTCTGTTTAAGCTTGTTCTAAAAATAACTTCAACATTGGCGGTGTGAGAAGTTCGTTGCCTAGCAACAGTTCATGTGTTTCACGTCTAGTTGATGTCGTGACATATATGCCTGGCTAGCTATATTCTACCTACCTGTATTCTACCTCGAATGAGATTTATCCGTGTTATTTCATTGTATTTTATGTTATTTAAAAAAGTATATAGGCTACTCTATATGTTGTTGTTTTTTAATTGGGTTTTAAAGCAGTTTTCAAGATTCACTTTAATTCACGGCTTGTTAGTTTAGGCTAAAGCTGTTAGTAAGTTAACATCCGTTGCGCTGAATGTTGCAGTAAACCTGCGAGTATCGGCTGGTACTGACAGACCACATCTCCCCTAGGCACTGCTAGGGAAGGGTTGGCTACAACTCGATATTTTCAGTTTTAAATAGTAGTAGACCTTATACTACAATAGACCTCGCATATACCGGCCTCGCATGAACCGGACCCTCGCATATAACGGACTGAATCTGAAGTCCCGATCCAGTACCGAGCCGCATGGTGTACGGCTAGCGTTGGGTCCGATCGCAAACTAGACGCACCCGTGCTGGAGCCGGACCGCAGCCGCATTCATGGAAACTCACCTTAAGGCTAATTGCGGCATATGCGTATAACGGACTTCGCAGATAACGGACAGAAATAGCCGGTCCCAATGAGTCCGTTATACATTTAAAAAATTACATAAATACAATATTAAATCCAGTGAAAATAAAACATGCCTAGAATAGACGTGTTTTGTTTGTCTTTTTTTTTTATCTAGACGATTATGCCAACTTGCCTTCGTCGTCTGTAAAGACTGCGGTAGTTTGCTTGGCGGTGGGTGGGTATGTGTACGGCCGTTGTCACTTTCGAGCACGCAGTCGCGGTCGGTGGTGAGCATGACTGAGCATGCGCGTTTTGTGCACCTCCACGTGATCTTCTCCGCTTTGCTTGTGTAATGATAGCTGTACTTGTGGCCATTGTAGGCAATGCAGTCCGCGCCTCGGTTAGTACTGAACTTCTCAAATCGGATCATGGCACACATGGACGTCTACCAGCTGTCTATACACGAGTCCACTAATGTCTACTTGTCGCCCACGTTAGTTTTTCTTGACAGTATATTATGAGTTTAAAGACTCACAAATCACACATACATCGACGTATAGGCAGCTGATAGGCTACATACATATTTCAACACGACTGCACGAAACAAGCTGTTGAAATTGTTTGTGCTGAACAGCGTTGGGCCTATCCCGCTTTGCTTGACATTGTGCCAGTTTATCGACCTTCATGTGCCAGAATAGCCTCGTTATAACGCAAGTGGGTAGGCCTACTATAGCAATGATATATTAAATAGTTTTAGTATGTCTGCATAGGTTAACCTGATGATAAGAAAATGTAGACGAAACTGATTTAGCAGGCCTACCGTTGATCTTCAACGATAGAAATTATATTTATCTACTGTATATCCTGTACATGTATATAGAAATCGCGGTATATTGAGCGCATCGTGAGGGTCTATACCGTGTAGATTCAATACTTTCTTTCTTTCTCTCTTTCTCTTTATCTCTCTTTCTCACTCTCTCTCTCTCTCTCTCGTGCGAGTGAGCATGTATGTGCGCGTGCGTGTTTGTGTACACACAAATACTTACATGACTAATAAGTTCCTCGATTCTTACATCAGCTAAGTTATGTTTATCCAGTCCATGAAGTCGCACACGATGACGTTGAAGGTTGCTGTGTTGATGGAACGCCGTTGCGCATACTTCACACGTGTATATCGCAGGATCGTGCGTGCTTCGATGACGTCGCAATCGGGAACCCGTCAAAAACCCTTTCCCGCACACATCGCATGTTTTGTTGCTTGGCATATCGAAAGTGAAAGTAGCACCCTAGGCCTATATATTAAACGTCTGAAGTATGATTCGGCAATTGCACAGTCCGCAGAATATTAGTAGGCTATATAGACCTTCTGATCGTAGGCCATTAGTAGGCCAAAGGCCTACGTGTCACGGCTCCTGAATGCGTATAGGCCAATGTCTATGTATGATTTCCCTGGTTCTTCGTGAAGGCCAATATGGCATCGCACTTCGGGGATCAATATCATGAATATTAGTGAGGCAAATCATACGATAACAAGTGCAGAGTGCGTCATCTTCACACTGAGTGTCACTGTCCTCATCTAAGAATAGGCCACCATACATGCAGCCTACTTCACTTAGGAAGCGACCTTGTTTCCATGAATCATATATGTCCAGCCTTCACGTACATTCGTACGATACGTAAGCTACTATATAGGCTACGTACGATATGTCCACAGATGAGACTTGTAATGAACGCATGTATCGTATTCACGTACACACGACCTATGTGTTGACCGTGAAGCGAAATATGAAGCCTGCTAATTGACCTTCAATCTAAGTGAAGGCCGCCTCGAGGATGGGCGATAAGCGCGTTATAGTGAGGATATATTCGTGACACTTTAAAACTGGTTCAAGCTTGCTAGAGCAGATTAGTCAATAAATGCACGCATTCGGATGAATGTATAAAATGTAGGCCTACTGTACGTAGGCCTATATATGCTTGCTTTTCATGAAAAGCAAGCATATGTATATATAGTAGCCTATATAGGCTATATACATAGCGAGACTAAACCGTATAAAATGTAGCCTAGATCTAGGCTACTGTATTTCATGAAAAGCAAGCGGGTTAGCTGGTTAGTCTTGCGAGGCCGACATGTTGGTCACGGTTGATCACACAGAATAGCCTATGCATCGCCTTTACAGATAATCACAGTTTTAAAATGGGACCAAGTTCTGAATATGAATTGCCTTTACAGATAATCAAAGTTTTAAAATGCGATCATATATACCTTTATTTCAGCGGAATCACTAGCGTGATTGTGGCCGACAGCACCGATATTTGCGATGACATCGTCCTTTGTCGAGAGTCTAGCGTTACACTCTTTCGTCTTGCATTCCCACGCTTGCCAAGTACCTCTCTTTTTGTTACACTTGTATAGATACCCCTGGTAAACTAGCAACCGTCCTCCTCTATTTGATGGAAAGAATTCTGGCAGGTCTAGCTGTACGTTAGCCATTCTTTCCCGAACCTCAAACCTTTAAAACAGTAATTGTTTACTTGTACCCTCTTGTCGTCTTGAGCCGTGTAACACGACATATATAGGCCTACATCAACAAACTGAAAGGGTTGTCGGCCTCGGGGGTATATTTGTGTATTCACACCTAGCGTCGGTCTCGCGAGAATTTACGCAGTAAGCTGGTACGTGTGCGTGTGTGTGTGTGTGTGTGTGTGTGTGTGCGTGTGTGTGTGTGTGTGTGTGTGTGTGTGTGTGTGTGTGTGTGTGTG
>JAUTBZ010129594.1:0-14404 GCA_032361785.1 Lepetodrilus galriftensis
AACTATAAAAAATCTAAAGAGGTGTATATACAATCTTTAAAAATCTTAAAAAAACATCTAGGTGTTGAGCATCCGGTTATAAATCAGATATCATTTTCTTTAGCAAGTTTATACGAGGCTATGGGAAATGATATCAAAGCCGAGATTATGTACAAGAAAACTCTAGAATTTAATATTAATAATTTTAACAGGGACAGCCTCAATGTAATACTAAATATTAATATATTAGCAAGAATTTACCACAAACAAAATCGTTATAAAGAATCCGAAAATTTATACAAAAACAACCTATTGATATTAGAGAAAAAATATGGAGAAAATAACGCACTTGTAGCGTCTACATTGAGTGATTTAGCCCATGTTTATTTTTCTTCTGATCGCTATGACGAATCTGAAAGTCTATATAAGCGCGCTTTAGAAATTCAGACCAATAACGGACAAGAACTAGGTATTCTGACAGGAGGGATACAAAATAATTTAGCCGCACTCTATTCTAACCAGGGACACACCAAAAAGGCTGAAACTCTATACAAAAAATCTTTATCCAATAGCGAAGAATTTTTTGGCGCAAACAACCCTAGAATAATTAATACTTTAATTAATATGTCTATACTTTATAGTAATATAGGTGACTATGGTAAAGCTGAGACATTTCTCAAACGTTCCTTAAAAATATCAAGAAATAACTTGGGGAGTAAACACCCAAGACTAGCCTACAATCTTAATAAATTATCCAACCTTTATCGTAAAAAAAAACAATGGTGGCTAATGTTACAATATGCAAAACAGGCCGCAACAATCTACATTGACAGATCTCATAAAACATCTTTTAATCAAGACAAACAGCTAAAGAATAAACAAGAAACTAGAAAGAGCCGTTCCTCTTTTTTAAATTATATATATGCAACTTATGAAATTGTACAAGGCCAATCAAAAACAAAAGATAATCTGATAAACGAAGCCATGACAGACATAGCCTTGGCTATGGCACAATGGGCAACACGTTCAAAAGCGGGGCATGCACTCATGCGGATGGCCGCACGTTCAACAGCAGAAACACCAATTTTGTCTGATCAAGTTAAACAACGGGAAACTCTGACAGAACAGTGGCTATATAATAACAAACAATTTCATTCGGTGTTGTCTAAACCAGGAAATAAAATTCTAAGAAACACTTTGCGCAAACAATTAACTCAAATAGAACAATTATTAACAAAAATCGACAAACATCTCATACAAAAATTTCCTAATTATTTGAAATTAGCAAACCCTAAACCACTCACAATTTCTCATATACAAGCTTTATTACGACCTGGAGAAGGTCTGGTCAAATTTATCCTTGATAGTGAAAGCAGTTATGCCTTTTTTGTCCATAAAAAAAGTTATCAATGGTATCGTATTCCCTATGATAAAATAGACATATTCTTGAGTGTATTTGCCTTACGTTGTGGACTTGACGCTAACAACTGGAAACAGGAACACAAGCGTCATCTTTGTAATATCAAGCTCGGCACACAAATAAAAAGCAACGAAACTCCATCTTTACTACCCTTTAGTCTGAAACATGCCCATAAACTGTATGCAGCTCTGTTTGAGCCATTTGAAAAAGAACTACGAGACATCAAAAATCTATTTATTGTTGCTGATGACGCCCTGTCAACCTTGCCATTCCAGGTGCTGGTGACAAAAAAGCCAGCACAGGATATTGCGGATTTATCCGCCCTGAGCCAGGCAGACTGGCTTATCAAGAAACACGCCCTAACCGTACTGCCAACCATTTCCAGTCTGGCCGCCTTGCGCGACAATGGGGGACGAGCCAAAAAACTGGCTGCGGCAAGAGCACCAGAACCCTATATTGGGTTTGGTGACCCAGCACTGGAGGGCAAATGCGGCAAGATGACTATTCCCACCCGCTGCCCCTCACCGCAAAATAGCAGTACCATGCAATGGCAACACAAGATTGTTTCCTTCGTTGGCACAATTTTCTCACGTGGCCAGGTGGATATTGCCAGCCTGAAAAACCAGTGCCCCCTACCCGACAGCAAGTTTGAAATGAACTGCGTGGCCAAAACACTGGGGGCTGGTGCGGACAGTGTGCATACCCAATACCGCGCCACAGAAAGGGTCGTCAAACAGGCCAGCCGTGATGGCACACTGGCGCGCTACCGCATCATCCATTTTGCGACACATGGCTTTGTCTCGCAGGAAACCGAAAAAATGGCCCGGGGGCTGGCCGACCCCGCCTTGCTGCTTACCCCGCCCGACCAGGCCAGCACAGAAGACGACGGCCTGCTCACCGCTGGCGAGATCGGTGCCCTGAAACTTAATGCCGACTGGGTGATTCTTTCGGCCTGCAACACCGCTGCGGGCGAAAAGGCCAACGGCCAGGGGCTGTCCGGGCTGGCCAGTGCCTTCTTCTATGCCAAAGCACGCGCGTTGCTCGTGTCACACTGGGCCGTCTATTCCAGAGCCGCCGTGCGCCTGACCACCTACACCTTTGCCGCCCGGAAGAAAGACAAGACAATTGGTCGCGCCGAAGCCCTACGCCAGGCTCAGCTCGCCCTGATGTCTGACCGCAGCAACAAACACAACGCCCATCCCGCCGTCTGGGCTCCTTTTGTGGTGGTGGGTGATGGAGGGCTGTAATATTTTTTCTTTTATAATAATCACCATTAAATTTTACGTAAAACCAAAACGCTCTTGTCTTCGTTACAGGGGCGTTTTTTCTGTCTAAAAGATAGGTATGGGAAAACATAATTTAATAACGGAATCATAAGGTGAGATTACCAGACTATTTAATTCCAGATGGGTGATTATTTTTCACCAGAAAAACGGAGGTTTATCTGGTAGTTTGGTTTGATCGGGGATTGCAGGCCGTTTGCTCCCCTAAATCACAAGAAAACTCATTACGAAAAACTACATAAGGAAAATGGTAGTTAAAACCTGTTTTCTTGCAAAATATTCATGCACCAACCTGTTTAAATAAAATAGATTAAAATAATTCTTGAACTATAACCCTATGGGGAGTAAAAATAGGAACAGGATTTATGGAAGAGGATGATGGGTGCGTATTTTTAAGACACAGCTTTTTTCACGTTTTACAAGGAAAAAGCGCATAAATAATTCTTTATTATGTGAAGCTGTTGAACGTGCTCAAAGAGGTCTGATAGATGCAGACCTTGGGAGTGGGTTAATCAAACAACGTATTCCCAGACCTAATGAAGGTCGCTCTGGTGGATATCGTGCAATGCTGGCTTTTCAGACTGAAACATTGACTGTTTTTATCTATGGATTTGCCAAAAACGAGCAAGATAATGTGACGGAAAATGAATTGGTTGCGTTGCGGGAATCGGCACATATTTTCTTAAACTTCGAGGATGAAGATATTAAGGGGATGCTTGAAAAGGAATATTGGATAGAGGTGGAATGTGATGACTAAAACTTACAAAAGCAATATATTGGCTGCTGTCCATGAGAATATGCAAAATGCCTATGACATAGGGGCGATTGATAAAAAAACTATGCGCCGATTTGATGAATCTTGCTTAACTGAGGTGCTGCCTCTTTCACCTGAAGATATTATTAAGCTGCGTAAACGTGAAGGCATTAGTCAGGCTGTGATGGCGCGTTATCTTAATGTTGCTGTCAAACTGATAGGAGAGTGGGAACGGGGCGAGAAAAAACCCAGCAACCCATCATTGAAGCTTTTGTCTCTTGTCAATCATAAAGGTATTGATGCGATTGCTTGATTTTATAAAAATACACCCTGTCCGAAAAACGTGCGCCCCACTATCTTATCTGGTATAATATCCGAAAATATAACGGATATCAATATTATGCTTTTAGGATATTGCAGGGTTTCAAAAAGTGATGGGTCTCAGAATTTAGACCTTCAGGAAGATGCCCTGATAAAGTCGGGGGTGGATCAGGCCAATATCTATTCTGACAAGATGAGTGGCCGCCTTGATAAACGCGCTGGGCTTGATGCTTGCCTAAAAGCATTGCGCGGGGGCGATACGCTTGTGGTCTGGAAGCTGGACAGGCTTGGCCGTAACCTCAAACACCTTATCACTTTGGTAGAAGACTTTAACAGCCGTGACATTGGCCTAAAGGTGCTGACAGGCCAAGGCGCGGCGATAGACACAACGCGCCCTGAAGGCAAGCTAACTTTCAATATTTTTGCCGCGCTGGCAGAGTTTGAGAGGGAACTGATTGTTGAGCGCACCAAAGCTGGCCTTGCCGCTGCCCGTGCCAGAGGCCGCAAAGGTGGCAGACCACGTAAAATGACCCCTTCCAAAATACGCATGGCAATGGCCGCCATGTCTGACCCAAAATCCAAGGCCAGTAAGGTGGCAGAAGAACTGGGCATTACCACCACAACGCTTTATGATTATATCAATGGTGACGGCACACCAAAGGCCGCCGCCTCAAAAATATTGGAACAGAAAGACAAGTAAAAAGCACCAACAATAACAGTTGGTGCTTGATCCCTTATTTTTGAGAATCTATCTCGACAGTGCTTTTGGCATAGTCAATTTTAAGAACATGTGGTGTCAGTAATTTTGTTCCTATTATTGCAACAGGATCATCATCACGTCTTCGCAAAATCTTATCTTTTGTGATAAAGACAGAGATTTCCTGTAATTTGCCAAACCATAGCAAATAGCCATATCCTTCCAATATTTTTTGCTTCTGACCGTCTGCTAAAACAATTTCAGCTTCACTTTCCATGACAGAAAATCCAAATCGGTAGGCATCAGCCTTATTCAGCATAAGTTGGCCGTTAAAGCCCGTATCTACCAGAACAACAAGGCTTTCACCTTTCATATCAAGTGAAATAACAGGTCGTCCCATATGGTCAATATGACCAGTGATTTTAGACAACGCCGCCTCCTACAAAAATAGGATAATTGACTTGAAAAGAGTGCGCAAAAGTATTGTTCTCCCCAAACTTTTGGTTGAATTTTTTCCATGCCTCTACTCTTGTTGGAGCAGTCACATACTGACCATTGACAATATTGATGATAACCGCAGTCTGGTCTTCAAGTTTGTTAAAATCCTCTTTGAGGATTTCAAGCCAATATTGGGCTTGGTCATGAATAAAATTCAGGCGAGATTCCTCTATTTCAGGTGGGAAATCTCTACGTGTTGTATCAGACATTTAAAACTCCTTATCTGTCTGGAGAACCCTCCTCAAAGCCCTATCAAGAGCCAGTGAAGGCTCTCATAGGTTAAATAAACAAGGTTTCAGCTGCACAGTAAAGTACAACTCCTAAAACGATACCCTATAGAAGGCACTTGTCAAGCAAGCGGAAGCTTTGTCTGCCTTGCATAATATGTATCGTACTATACAATTTATCAGGAACATAACAAAAACCAAAAAATGGTAAGGAGGATTAAAAATGTTTCAAGACCTTGATCCAACCCGTGAGAACTATGGAGACCTGAACCAAGCCTATAATTATTTCAACAAAAAATTATTTGGCGGTGAGCTGCCAAAATGCCTGATAACCATGCAGCGCAAATCTGGCTCATTGGGGTATTTCTCTGGTAATCGCTGGGAGCAGCGCGGCAGTGATGGGGAAGTGGTGGTTGATGAAATCGCCCTGAACCCGACCCACTTTAAGGAGCGCACCATAGCCCAAACGCTTTCAACCTTGGTGCATGAAATGTGTCACCTCTGGCAACACCATTTTGGCAAGCCAAGTCGCGGTGCATATCATAACAAGGAGTGGGCAACCAAGATGCTGTCTTGCGGCCTGATACCGTCCCATACGGGGCAGGAAGGCGGCAAACAGACGGGACAGAACATGACTCACTATATCGAAGCTGGCGGCGTATTTGAGACCAATTGCGCGGCTTTGCTGAAGACTGGATTTGAACTGCGCTATAGCGACCGCGTGACACCAGCGGCCAAAACCAAAAAGTCTGCCAATAGCAAGACAAAATATTCTTGTCCATCCTGCGGTCTCAATGTCTGGGGCAAGCCTGATATTTATATCTTGTGCGGTGATTGCTCTGAAGAGATGACGGCGGTCTGATTGTTATGCGTTCTTTAATGCCCTAAAATAGGGAATAATAGCCACACTTCTTTGATTGGAAGGTGGCTATTTTCTTAAAGGTCGGTGGATAATTCTTAAAATCATGTCAGAGAGGATACCATCTTTCATATTCGTTTTTACAGGTTTGCTTTTTTCAAGAATATCACGTTGGCTTAAATAGGTTTCATTTGGCTCTGTAAAACCATATTTTTTTTCAATAGCGGTACATTTTTCTTTTATATTAGCATTTGCCTGTCGTTCGTCACCTCTTAGTGTAATTGTCCAATTTGCCTGGTCATATTGTTCGCTTTCTATAAGACCTCTAACATACTCAAAAAGCTGAAAAAGTTTTGGACTAGCCTGTTCTACAAAATCTTTACCAATAGCATTTTCTGAAGTTTTTTTGATCATAATTTGTTCAATTTCAGAATTTGAACTTTCAATTGATAGGCTTTTTCTTCGCCAATCAATCTTGAACCTTATTTGAAGTTCTATCACTCCATTACTCAGAAACTCTATATACAAAAGTCGTAACAAACTACTTTCAACTACAGTGTCTTTTATAATATCATCCAGTTGACTGAAGTCATTACTGGCTACTAAACGGTCATCGTTGGCTAGATTATAAAAGGCACGCATTATTTCAGACATGACATGTGTTTTTGGTGCTAAGACTTTGGCTGTAACTGATGGCATTTAATCTCTCTCTGATAAAAAATTTAAGTTTAACCGATTGGAAATTATCTTATTCCCTATATCTTCAAAGAATTTAATATCTGCATATTTTAGTTCGTCTTCTACGCTTTGATTTGTAATATTCTGGCACTTGCCACCTGCCTGCCTGATCTTACCGTTTAAAATTTCTTTTAGAGCCTCTGTTTTCAGCTCCCTATAAAAAGAAAGACCATTTTCTGAGAATTTCTGTATAATATCTCCTCGAACCTCATTTCGTATGCCTGAAAGTATTTGGTTGCCAATTTTATTCAGTTCATCTGTTGTAGGATGCCAGTGAGTGATATTCATTCTACCAAATCGGATAAGTGGTGAATGGACTGAATCAAGAGAGTTTGCGGTAAAAACGATGGGAATTCGTTTTGGAAATCGCATCTGAATAGGCACTGGACGATCACATAATTCCATTAAGGAAGATGTTAAAAGTTGTGTGTGTTGGGATGTTTCCACATGTGATTGAATACTGGCTAAGGTCAGATCAAAATCATCAATCAAAAGAAAGGTATATGGATAATTATTTAGGCCATCCTCTGCCTTTTGGTATGCATTATGTAAAACCTTGGTAACCATACCTTCGTTTTCTCCAGCTAGTGATGATGCTGAGAGTTCAACAGCTAACCATCCGAGTTGCTTGGCAACTTTACGTACTTGCCAAGATTTTCCCGTGCCAGGTTTCCCAAGTAGTGCCAATATTAACGGTGATATTTTTGGGAACAATGTGTTCATATAAATATGGCCTGTAACCAACTCAGAAAATCTTTCAGGGATATACGGTTGTATGGGTATTATAGCCTGTTTAGACTGCTTGCGGTTTGCAAATGGTAACATGATATATTCCAGCTCAATAATATGTTCATGATATAGTCAATTTTTCATCACCTTCAGCTATATCTCTGATATTCTGTAATTTTTGTCGATAAATTTGAGGTGATTCTCTTTTTTCTACATGAGGTATTTCTATCGTTCTATTATTATTTAAAAAATTCTCATCTTGATTTTTTATAGCGCTAGCTCCAGATACATTAATTGTTATATTAGAGGCCTGGTCTGTAACATTTTCTTTGTCTTTTTGAAGATGAGCAAAAAGAAGTATAACTATGATAAAGCACATAATTATAATCAAGACTACATTAGCCCAAGCAGGCATCACTTTGCTAAATAACATTATTAGACTATCTAAAAGGTCAAGAACACGATCTAAAAAACCTTTTTGATTTTGTAAAACTATCAACATGATACCTTCTTCCTAAAACTAATAATAAGTCACTAGTTATTAACAATTGTTAGGTGCCGAACTTTTCTGTGTGTGGCATTATTTTTGTAAGTTTGTTGTGTCTTTATATTAATATCTTTCTGAGATTTTTTCTCACTAAGATCAAGTTCTTGATGCTTAAGTATTTCTTTTTGTAAATGAATACCATAAGATGATGGCGGAGCCCAAAACATCTTTGATAACAAGGGAGCTAGATCCAGTAAAATTAACACTAATTTTATAGAAATGGACCATACCGCCAAAGCAGAACCATCATCTGGATCTTTCAGCATTTTTTGAAAAGCCCTGTACCGAATTGCAAGACCATTAACACTTAATTTTTTATATCCTGAAGATTCCTCTATGCTTTTTCGGTAGGTGCGAACAGCGCTATTCAGGTTGTTTTTAAGGTAAGTGGCATCAGCTTGTTGTTTATTTATCTTCTTCTCTAGGTCTTGATTTTCTCTCTTGCGAGAAGTTTTTTCTTCTTTTAAAAATTTATTATGTTTTAAAAAAAGATGTTTCTTCTCAATAGAGTTCATCTTTTTTTCTTGTAGAATAATCTCTTTATTTTTGAGAAGTTTTTTAAATTGACCTTCGTAAATAGCAGCTAATTTCTTAGCTGATTTACAACGTTTACCACACCCCTTAATACCAGAAAAACGAGACGGATCTTTGGAGTCAAGTTGAGTTCCATAATTCTCAGCAATCATAGTGCGTTTCTGTTCTGAAACTTCAGACTGCTTTTGATTGATTGCGGTGTTTAATTGCTTCAATTTTCCATTAATGTTTGCAATTTCCTTGTTAAGGGAAATGATTTGAGATGTTGCAGGAGTTGCTTCCAAAGCTACATTGCTCCTCAATAAACCCCTTAGCCTATCAATCTCTTTGTATTTATCAGCAATATTTTGTTCTTCCTGTTTTCTGAATGTTTTGACTTTATCCAAAAATGGTTTGTTATGTTCGCGAGTTTCTTGCTCAATATGGTTAATTATCTCTCCCTCAAAGAGGTAAAGCAATAGTGCACCTGATAATACGATAGCAATGGCCACTGCAAATCCAATTCTAGCCACTACAGCCAAAGCTGTTTCCCAATGTGACTGTTTTCTAGCGGATTTGTCTTTAAAGTATCCCTGTAAATACCAGTCAGATTGGTACAATGTGCGGTCAATCATAACAATGATGAGAGTGATTACAGTAACAAGAATATACTGAAATTCCCAATATTGCTTGAAAACAGGAAAGTAGCTGGTTGATGCTGTGATTATGAAAAAATTTAAGATGAAGGCGAGAATTAAAGACAACCCTAATTGTGCTCCCCATATCTGATCCGTCTTGGGGCATTGCTTAATTAGTTTTTCATTAATGGCCGCTATCTTATATAGAAAATTCATCTTGTACACCTAACTAATTTACTAGGAATACCAGGTTGTATTAAGCATGAAATCAACTAATAGTTGCTAATTTACCTTATTTGATGTATATTACTTAATAACATTGGCATTCGGACTTTAAGACAGTGTCAATGTGAAAACCAGAATGCTTTATTCAGGAGATTCTGGGTGGCCATAGATAGTTTCAAAACACGAAGCATCTATGGCCTTTTTCATGACAAAGATATGCATTATAGTAGTGATGATAGTGATATTGTCAACATAATAATTTTCACAATTATTAAGTGCAAACAAGCCAGAATCTAATAAATTATAAAAAATATATCTATCACAGATCAATCTATAACGATGCATTTATGATGTTATCACATTAAAACAAACTGCATTAATATGAATTAATTTAGGTTTTTTTTGAAGAAAAATGAACTGTTGAACGATGTTTTTATCCTCTAAGCCTAAATCATAACTTGAAAAATTATAATAGATATCGTAGAAATATATAACGCTTGTTGCATCAATATTTTTGATTGATATATCTTTGCAAACAATTGTTACATCAAAACTCTGTAAATCACTTGTCTTTTTCTTACATAATAACCATGTCTTGTATGTCAGGTATCGTTGGTGTTTATGGGCTGGAGATAAGTAAAATATAACCATGAATGACATGCAAAGAGGTCTGAAATATTTTTTGCATTCCGTAAAGCTTCCTTGTATTTGGAGGATTTGTCATTAGAAAGGTCAGCAATAATCATGTCACCTTATACAAAAGAACAATTCTTAATATGGGCTGAATGTTATCTAAACTATCAAGGTATTCGCGTTATAGTTGAAGGTGGACGTCCTGATTGGATAGTTGGCAGGTTAGTACTTGCCGCATATATAGCGCGTGAAAAAAATAATAGTTATTTGTCTAAAGATATGGCAGCCATTGTTATGGAGACGAAGCACCCGCAAACAACTGATAAATATATTAAGACCGCAGTGGAGCATGGTTTTTTCGATTCTTCACCAGAAAATCTTGAAAAAGGTCACTTAGTACCTACAAACGATCTAGTAAAAATTGTTGAGGACGAACTTTCCGATCGTATAGATATGGCTCGAATGTGTCTTAACAAAACCATTAGAATTGGGGAAAAACCAAAAGATGGACTGGCATGGTTTAAAGCAGCTTAATATTTACTTGATAACATTAAAGTATACCTGAGATTAAAACCTCTTCTTTCTAAGAAGAGGTTTTTTTATTTTATCGATTTCCTTAATAACAACTAATTTTATTATCATAAATTTGTTGCAACAATATGAAATTTGTTGCAACGTTTAACAAATAATTAGTTTGTTTAGGAGCTGTTAAATCATGACGAATTCTTACTGGAATGATCAAAACAGAGAAATATTAAGACAAGCAGTTCAATCTCTATTTGATGATCCTCAATATAAATCAAAACAAGAACTGTATGATATGTTTGTTATCTCAAATTATGGAAATTTTTTTCCTATTGATGAAAAAAATCGAAAAAAAAGATCTTATCCAACTATCGCTGACATAGGATATTTTTTGAATAAAACAAAGAAAAGGACACTTAGATATGTCCTTTGTGATGCATTACTAGTAGCAGCGAATGCAGCACTGACAAATCCTGAACAAAAACAGAAAAAAAAATTAAACAAAAATCTGCAAAAATTAACTAGTCATTACAAAACTTTAAAGCAACAAATAGATCAATATAGCAGAATACCTTCCTATACAACAACAAAACCTACAAATACCTTTGACAATTTACTATCTATTCCAGGATTGAGATTTAAAAAACAAGGCGATATTCTTTATCAAAAATCTCAATCAGACAAACTTGATAGACTTTTTTTTAACAAGAACAAGATGGAATCTTATTGTTGTTATCGATATGCCGCACGAACTGGGCATATAATAAAAACAATAATAAAGGTGTATAAGCCTTATAAAAATATGCCTTGTTATAGCTTTACCAATAGCTATAAAACTGATTCAGGTCTGATCCGCACCTTTGGTTTGATTTTTTATCTTCAATATGGTGTCACGTTTATTGGTGTATCTGAAGATGGTGATCATTTTAATTTCTTGACACTTAAATCAATTGCTGATGAACAAACTGATTTCAAGGGACTAAATTTTTCAATATCTCCTCGCGGAAAAATTATTGCAGGAAAAATTATTATGCGATCTACAAAACAGTGTCCCAATTTAAATATTACCAAAAACAATGGTGGCCTAGAGCCTGGACTATACCCTTTCGAGGACATTAAAGATGAGGTGAGTGATAAAATTAGGTGTATCCGGAATGAGATTACCTCAAACTTAGAACAACCTATTCTTATTGGGGCACGAAGAATAACAGACCTACAAGAAATAGCCTATATCGTCAAAGATCTTATCTTAGACAAATTTCCAGAAGGGTTTAAATACGAGGATGGTACTCCATATAATCATGGAGATATTAGGGATAATAATTTCAGTAGCTCTCTATTTATTTAGATTGCACCCGTCAAATCTTGATTATCTATCGATAGTTTTTTTAGGAAGGATAGAACTATCATCTACCCCTCCTTCCGCATCCGCCCATCATCAGCCAGCACCTCCTCAAAACAAGCGGTCAGCGTGGCCTCATCAGCCCTCTCACAGAGCAGCAGGCCAATTTTGAGCAGCCGTGAGGTGTTCACCCCATCTGCGCCTTGCCCTGCCAAAATGGCTGTAATTTTGCGGGTAATTTCTATGTCACGCGCTGAAAGTTGAATACCCGTCCGCCGTTTTGTAAATTTGGGCTTTAAGGCTATAGAAGGCTTTTTAAGAGGTTGTTTTTGCAATGCAGGTCTTTCCTCCTCTTGGCTTGTTTCGCGCCTCTGAGTGGCTTCAGGAAGGCTCAGGGGCTGCTTATTGTTATAAGAGTCCAGTGACTTATTCATAAGGTCAGCTAACGGGTTTTTCTTCAACGGTTTCTTGCGGGTTTTTGCTTGTTTGGTCTGGATCATAAATTTTAAATTAAAAGTTCAAAAATAAAAGTGGCGCGCCACCCACTAGCTGCTCATAATTTCAAGCACAACATCCTTGAGCTGTGCCTTGTGGTCTGGTGACAGGGCATCAAGACCGACTAAGGGCAGGCTCTGGAAGGCGACACTATGCTTGATAATGCTGTTATAGCGGCCAATCCCCATTTTTTCGGCGACCACATCCACCAGCTTGCCAAGATTAGTGTTGGGCTGTACCTGATTAAACAAAAGGCGTGGCCGCACCTCTGGCAATACCGAAGGGGCGATAAAATCAATCAGCTTTTGGGTGCTCTTCAGATCATTAGGGGATTGACCAACCACCACAACAACGCGGTCTGTATCAATCACAGCGCGGGTCAGATTATTGTCCAGACGCGGCGCGGTATCAACAATGATAAGATCAAAACGGTCTCTGTTTCCCCTGATAGCGTCAATCACTTCAATATTGCACAAGTCCTGCGCCTTCAAATCTTGCACCGCATCTGTGGCTGATTGCTGGGGGTCTTTGTCCAAAATTGCCACGCGGCGGCCAATGGCATCAAAGGTCAGGGCAACAGCAAGGCTCAACGTGGTTTTCCCCGTGCCGCCCTTATAATTGCAAAACGTAATAATCATAAATTGTGAAGTTATCAATATCACGCATTATACCATAGTTTTATCGGGTTTACTTTGGCGAAGGGATAGAAGCCCAAAGGGGCAAGACCTTTAGGGCTTGATACACGATAGCCCGATTGGCAAGAAAAATGCGCTAAATTTTCAGGGCTTTTGCGCCAATGCTCCAGACAATAAAGCCCATCCCAATAAGGTACGATACAAAAACCAGACCATAAAAGACAGATTGCGGCAAGCCCTACCAGAAGGGTAGAATACAGGCCGAGTTTGAATATCTGCCTATCGGGCATGATCGTCAGCTCATTACTCTCAAACCATAACTTATGGAGGGCTATTGATGGCCAGTAATACATCAAGCAGTAAATCTGCCAGTAAACCTGCGTTTAACGTCTTTACAGTCGAAGAAAGGGAGAACCAAGACCCTTTTTGGCTGAAGATTGGCACATGCTTTGAGCATAAGGACGGTAAGGGTCTTAATCTGATCCTGAACGCTCTGCCTTTGGATAACAGATTGGTCTTGCGTGTCCCTTCCGATGAGAAGGCGGCACAAAGCGAGTCTAAATCCAAAAACAGCGCCAGCAGCAGAAGCCGCCGAAGCCGTTAAAGAAAAACCATAAAGGTTCAAGGAGTCAAAAGATGCCAGTGCGTTCCACCATAGACCACTGGCATTTTCTTTTATCAGCCACAGATTTGAGCCTGTCATAGATTAAATCTGGTTCAAACCAAACCTGCCCCGCTGCCAATAAAGCAAAAGTCCTAACAGACCTCACCAGCATTGACCAGTACCAAAATCGTTTGGTGCTGGTGTCCTGCTAGAGGAGGTAACCAATGGCAGAAACAAAAACGCAAAAAACAGCACGGCTCAATGATGAGTTTAGACAATCCAATGCTGGCCGTGGCCGTATGGTGATGACCAGCGGCATTCAGGGATTGGGGTCTTTAAAGGTTCAAAAGGCTGTAGAGAGCATCAAAAAATTTGACGATTTCTCAGAAGACAATGATCCCCATAAAGAACATGACTTTGGCAGCTTTGATCTTGATAACCAGAAAATATTTTGGAAAATAGATTATTATGCTTCTGAAGACATGGACTGGGGTTCTGAAGACCCATCCGACCCCGAAAAATGCTACCGCGTTTTAACCATCATGCTTGCCAGCGAGTATTAAAGCTTTTTGGCAAGCAAAAATCCCCACCAGAAATTTACGTTTCTGGTGGGGATTATAATGGGCGCCCCCTCACCACCCACCAAAAAAATGGCTTGGCTTGGTACTTTCCTGAACTTTATCACCCCTGCCCTTAACTGCCCCAAACACCCACGCCCGAAAACCCCATTAAAAAATGCTTT
>JAUTBZ010129605.1:0-14403 GCA_032361785.1 Lepetodrilus galriftensis
ACTACGATTACATCCACAACACAGAAGTTTGTTCATAAACCGTCATTTGACGTCATAGCCTGAGTACGTTTTTGTGCTCAGATTATGACGTCACATGACTTTTTATGAACAACATTCTGAGTTGAGTATGAAATCGTACTCAGAAAGTTTCGTAATCTCGGCCCCTGTAGGAGCATCTTATATTACACCCTGCTACACTGGTATAATCCACAACGCCATGTTCTGTTCGCAATACCATAAAAGCAAATAGTCACGTGATCGTGTTACTTCCTCCACAGCGGTGTCCGCGCAGAGTCCGCCCTACAACTTCCCGTCCTGTCCGGAAACCTTCATCCAGCAGGACGTGCAGGAGGACACCCCGGCCAACTCTGTACTGTACAACCTGGCCTGCACGGACGCCGACACGGGACCCGAGGGCGTGCTCAAGTACAAGAGAATCAAGGGTTCATCCGCCTTCGTAGTGGGAGAAGACTCGGGGCAAATCTCAATTAGAAGCAGACTGAACGCTGATAGGAACCCTTACTATAGGGTAAGCAATATGTGTGGCCCTCGTAGTTATTTCACGAAATCCCTAAATATTTCAGGTACTTCACGAATCGTACTGTAACATACAAACGATATCCTTGTCAACTACTTCCGTTGTCTGATGTAATTGCCATTAAATGGATTGAAAACAATACTGTTTAACCTTATCCATGCTGAAGACAACATGATATGCACTAAATAGCAGTGACTGTGCAGGGAGATAGTTCAGTATGTTGTATTATACTAAATGCGTATGTTGGTATACTGTAGTTGAAGTTTTAGCAAGAGCATCAAGACAACCTTTCGTGAAGGTCCTAGTATCCAGTAGAAGACCATTGATCGTTCATATCTACTAATAATAGTAATTATACATGTATTACGTATTCATTATGTATCTACTAATAATAGTAATAATTATGCATCTCACTGATGACAACGAGACCACTATGGTCTGTTACTGGATACAAGACATCTTGAAGGGCTGTCCTGTACTGAACGTGTTGTCCACAGATGCTAGACAAGGGTCACTGCGTTATCTATTCCAGCTGGAGGTACAAGTGTACGACCAGGGAGCTTTGAGTCTCAATATCGTCGTCGTGTTCAGCTTCTACGTGGTGTCCGTGAATGACGAGACGCCAGTGTTCAAGAACCTGCCCAGTTATGTGACGATCCCCGAGAACACCGCTCCAGGCACTCTCATTGCATCCTGCACCGTGACGGACAAGGACTCCAAATCTGCTGGCTTAGCCGGAGAAGTCCGTCTGTCCAAGACAGGTAATTACAGTCGTCGTCGTCGTAGTAGTAGTAGTAGTAGTAGCAGAAGCAGTAGTATCAGTATCAGTAGTAGTAGTAGTGGTAGTAGTAGTAGTAGTAGTAGTAGACTAGTAGTAGTGGTAGTAGTAGTAGTAGTAGTAGTAGAAGTAGTAGTAGTAGTAGTAGTAGCGACAGCAGCAGAAGCTGTTGTTGCAGGAACATTTTAGCTGTAGCAACAACAGAAGTCATTAGTAGTAAAATCACAAGCACTTATCATGTTTTCGAGTGTCCAATGCTGCTTCTCCACACTGCAGGCGGAGACGTGTATAACAAGTTCTACATAGACCACCAGGACTGCAAGCTTTACCTGCACAAGGGCCTCAAGTACGAGAAGAAGAGCATCTTCTATCTGAGGCTGGAGGCCAGGGATCTGGACCCGGTCATCCCCAGGACGGCCACTGCCTCACTCACAGTGTACGTCACGGATGCCAACACATACACCCCGGTGAGCAGGACTGGATCCATCCTCGCAACACAGCGGTACTTGATTCAGTCCACGGCTCGCTCCTATCCATGTTGTGCGTCATGAAGTGTGAGTCCTGAACGGAATTAAGTACCCCGGTGAACAGGTCTGAATCAGGCTGTGTCGTCTTGAAATCATACAACCCAATACCGCCTCCTACAGAAGATAACATCACTATAGGACAACGCATTCTCGCACACTAAGGGTTACCTTTAATTACGTTCATACTTCACTGTGGTACTATGCAGCGAGTCCTAGCGTAACAGGGGCGAACCAGACTTTCAGGTTAGGAGGGGGGCTCAAAGTGCATTTTAGAGGGGGCTCATAATTTCAAAATAATACAAAATATATGTTTATTGAACAAAATTGTCCAATCCTATAGCGGGCGCAAGCCGGGTGAGCCCCCCTTGAATCCGCCCATGCGTAATAAAGTATCCCTGGAGTGAGATGATGAGGACAACATTGTTATTCACTGAGTGACTATGAATCATAAAGTTGCATTGTTATTTTACTTTGAGAAACATTTCAAGACATGTAAATGTACTTCTTACATACTGTTTCGATTCATTCAAATCATTACAGCTTTCATGGTTCTACTACTTCCCTCTCGTACCAGTATATAGCCGTCACTAGCCGAACACACGCTCCTTTCTAGCTGTTCTGTCTGTGCTTTCTGTCCGACGCATGTGCAGTTACCAAGGATCAAGACCGCACAGTGTAACTGCGCATGCGTCCGACAGAAAGTACGGACAGTACAGCTAGAAAGGAGCAGGCCCATAACAATGTGTTATCTTCCTACAGACTTGCACTGAGCACCTCAAGCTGGTCTATATTCCTGAATCGACGTCCATTAACACAAACATTGCCAAGTTGACCTGTTTCGATATCGACAGTGGCCCGAGTGGACTCGTGGTGTACGAAGCAGTTGCGGGTGAGTATGGACAGGAATCATGTTTTCTTAGATAGGATATACAATAACTAATATAACCGAAATGGAATTTGCAGATCATTGGATATATAGTAGGCCTACATCATGGGATAGTAAATGTGTTTACAGTTAATTGTATATTTATAATCAGGTGATAAATAGCGAATGTCCATCGAGTGTGTGTTGGTGTTCGTGGTATTCTGGAGTTTCTCCAAGTAACCACACTTCGGTTACTTTTATCAACGAGAAGAATAACTGATATAAAAGGACACGAGGTTGAAAGTATCGCCCAATATGAAACTACCAACATTTAATTGCAAACTATGTCGTTTGAGCCAGTATTGAGTGGTAAACGTTGTTCCACATGGGCTGTATGTCTGTTGTGTTAAGGTGATGTAGCCCCACTACCGGTACTCCAAAGACAGATTATTTACAAACTTTAATATGAACTGTTCCACCATATAGCACCTGGGTATCATTATAGGTTTATGTTATGTGAAGTATATCGCAACACAGATTCTAATCTCGAATATGAACTGTTCAGCTTCGTTTCAACAGAAGTCACATATCCTGTCATCATGCATTTCATTTCAACAATATTTACTCGCTTGACTTTCATGGCTGCTCCCAGGAGACACCGGGGTTCTGTCGGTCAACTCTGCTTCCGGTCAGGTGACTCTCGTCAGCAGTGTGGACTACGAGACTCGGCAAGAGTACAGTCTGACTGTTAGAGCCCGGGACAACTCAGCCAGCGGCATCCGTTTCTCCTCTACCGTCTCCGTCTTCGTGTTCGTGCTGGATGTCGACGACCAGCCTCCTGTCTGGACGACAGAGAGCGTCTTCACAGCGTGTAAGAAAAACATTGTCACGCTGTAGGATTATTCATCAGATGATTTTTAAAAATTGGTCTAGTCAGGATAGTGCCCGTATATTTCACCACCAATGTCTTTGAGCGTTGGTATAACCAGGAACTCTCCTGTGTAGACAAGAGAAAGCTACAATAGTCTTCTGAACCGTTTTCACCCTAATGCACTTGTAAAGTAATGGCGTGGAATATATCTTATTGCAAACTTACTGCAGACAGTTGGACTCAACTAGCCATGACAAGAGGTTTTTGAAAAAATAATAAAATCATACTTTGTGATATATCCTCATGTTCAGGAGTGTGAGGGAAATAGTTTGATGCAAACCCCATAGAAATCTATTCACTAAAAAGCGAGATATTCAATTTTGAACTCTACATTTTCAAAATACGAGTCTGCCATATATTGCACTTGCCTGAAGATTTCAAGATAGCAAGATGTTACTATTATATTACATAGGAACTCATTGACTTTCCTAGAAGCTATACTCCCCAATTCTATGTCAGCTATTTCAGAAGCAACTTCACTAGGAACAGTCATCCTAACGCCGGTGGCTGAGGATAACGACACGAACAACGATGGCAACGATCCTGTGGTATATGGCTTTGAAACCCCACCGACTCAGCCGTGGTTTGCTATTGACGCCAGATCAGGTATGACCCACATCCGTGATCATCCACCCACCACACACTCTCCCGCACGTGTACAGTCTATATTTGTTCCATATGGGTTATGATAAAACTATCATCATTGTGATAAATATTGGAGCCAATTGTTTTTCTTTTCGTTATTTTTTTTCATATTTTCGCTTTAATATTTGTTCTGTGACAAATGGCAAATGACATATGACAAATGACAGGAAGAAGTTCTATGGTTGCTATGAACGATGTCTGAATCGTGACGTTTTCATGTGAGGTCACAATAGGATATCGTCAATGTGTAGCGCATTTGAGGTGTTTGACCAGTTTATGTCACCGGATATTGAATGAATCTCGGGATATCTCGTGTCAACTTACAGACCCTATTACTACAACTAGTAGTGTCAAATGACACTAAAATATTCAGATTCATGTACATGTATATCTGTATTGTTGTTGGTATTGCAGGCGCTATCCACGTGCTGAACGTGCTGGACAGAGAGACGCTGGCTGTCGTAGAGTTTGACATCAACGCCTACACCAGCAGCAACTTCGCCAACAGAATCACAGCTCACGTCACCGTCACGCTTACCGACGTCAACGATGAACACCCAGTTTTTACCAAGGTAGTGTCACCAAGTACTTCTGTCTGCGCTTGTTCAGTACTTCTTCAATAGCATTTCCGTGTTATGGCTACTCTACATCCAAATAGCAGTATTATTTGCAAATAGGAAACAGGCCACCAATAACAACAACATCCAACAAACACTCAAAAGCACCAGAAAACAAACTAGAATTCCATGTGTTCGTCTTCATTTTACAGAACATATACACGCAGACTTTCCCCGAGAACACACCGGTGGGAGTGACGGTGACTACGGTAACAGCGGTTGATCGTGATGAAGGACCTTCAGGACAAGTGGTGTATTCCATAGAAGGTCAGTCAGCCACTGGAATACAACGTCAATTGTATTATATACATATGCTGCTATGACTTAGCGAAGAACATATCTTTTTAATTGGATTATAATGGTAGTAGATATTTCAAAAGAACATTTAGCTTTCATGATTAAAATGTAAATATTTTACTAAAATGTGAATATTTTACACACTCATAACATCACCTCTTCCAGACTACTAAAATGGTCATAAATAGTATATGTGGCATTATTTCTTTCAGGGACATTCTTAAGCATAGATCCGACTAGTGGTGTGGTAAAAACTACCAAGATTTTGAATCTGGGTGACGGCGTGATACACACAGCCCTCGTGACTGCCTCGGACCAGGGGACGACCGCTCTGACGTCACAATCCATGGTGATCCTCTCTGTGACCCCTGTCAACACAAACACCCCGACATTCCCGGCAATACCCGGCCAGACTTTCCCTGAGGATACGGCACCGGGTACGTTGCTGGCAATCTTCAACAATCAAAGACCATTTCCAAGTGCTTACCAGGGTGGGGTGGGTGGTGTGGTGTTGGTTGTTTCTAGGGTGGTGTTCCATTGACAGTCTTGGACGCACATTCTGGACAGGGGGGCTGCTCCTTTCTAGCTATTCTGTCTGTACTTTCTGTTCTGTCTGTCCGACGCATGCGCAGTTACCAAGGATCAACACCGCGTATGTTTCGGACAGAAAGTACAAACAGAACAGCTAGAAAGGAGCAGCCCCCTGTCCAGAATGTGCGTCCTAGACTGTCAATGGAACACCACCTTGGTTTCTTGGAAAGGAGCATACAGGAGTGTCAGGGTGTCAAATTCAGTCTATATGTATTTACTGTAGGCATAGGCGTGTTTTGTACAACTTTCTCCTGTACCGGAAATAATCAGAAATGCAATACAATCCTGTTGTCGTGTTTCAGGGACCCCGCTACTACAGGTAGTTGCCACAGATCTTGACGGCGGCATCAATGGAGAGATTCTCTACTCGCTCTCTGACCCGAGCGTCCCGTTCTACGTTGATGCCAAGACTGGGCAGCTGACGCTGAAGACTAAGGCAGACAGGGAGACCGATCCGTCCTGGGATGTTGCAGTAGTCGCAACCGACCGTGCAGCGTCGCCAAAGTCATCCACAGTCACCGTTCACTTTGACGTGTTGGACGTCAACGACAACGTACCTGTCTGTGGTCCTGTTGCAACTGTCGCCGTAAAACAGCCCTACCCCGTGGGATCAGTTCTCACAACACTGGCTTGCTCCGACAGCGACATCAACGGAAATGGAGATCTGTTTTACTCCATAATAACTGGAGATCCAACCTCCGTATTCCGCTTAGCTACTGATGGGAAGCTCTTCCTTACTAAACTCCCCACAGCGGCCTCCTATGCCCTGGTTGCGAGAATCAAAGATGGCGGAGCTTCGCCATTGACCACCGATGTACCCATCTTCGTGGTAGTTGAGTTGGATCTAAAATTCACAAACTTACTAGCTACGGTGAACAAACCGGAGGATATTGGCATTGGAAGTCCCGTGTTCAAACTGGAAGCCTGTTGCTCATTCAAAGCACTCAAATTTGAAATAGTCTCGGGGAATACTGGAGATGTCTTCGGCGTCGACTCAAGATCTGGGCAAGTTTACATTTTTGGAGAACTTGATCGGGAGAACATCGGCAGTTTTGCTCTTGGTGTGAGGGTCAGTGCGGTAGATGGGAGCCAGACAGCGGATGGCCAGCTTGACGTGACAGTAGACGATGTCAATGACAATACCCCAGTGTTCGCCTCCTCCTTTGTTGTGATGTCCATTGTAGAGAGCGTGGCACCTACTACAGCCGTGCGGACGATACCTGCCACCGACAAGGACATTGGTCCTAATGCCGCTTTGACTTACGCCATCACAGGAGGCGACTCGGCCAATACATTCAGCATAGACAGCAATGGAGTTCTCACTCTGGACAAAGGGTTGGATGTTGAAAGCATCGCCAGCTATACACTAACAATCACTGCTACCGACGGTGGCGCGACGCCGCGAACAGGGGAGACAACTGTCTTGATAACTGTCGATAATGTTGACGAATACTCACCGGAACTGGTGGACGTGACAGGGGTCAACACAGTGTCTGTGAGCGAAGATGTTTCTCTGGGGACCAAACTGTTCGTGTTGAAGGCACGAGACCTCGATGTGACCACACAGCTCACGTTCTCAATAACAAACGGCAACGACGGCAGTTTCGTCATCGACGGTGGTAACATCTACCTCGTCAGACTGCTGGACCGAGATAGCAAAGACCTGCACGTTCTTGATCTGAAAGTTACCAATGAACTGGGCCAGATGGTAACAGCCGTGCTACGGTTGAATATTCTTGATGTAAACGACAATGACCCCAAATTCTCGCAGTCTGTCTACACCTTCAACCTCCCAGACAAGACAGGTTCAGGGGTTGCAGTTGGAGATCTGGCAGTGACAGACAAAGACATAGGACTCAATGCGCAGTACGATATCACTATCACCAATGGAGATGCCGGTGGAATGTTTGAAATTGTTGGCGACTCGATTAAAACTAAAGCTGTCATAGACTACAGTTCCTATCCAATATACACACTGACTGTAAGGGCAACTGATAAAGGGGCGGGGCCAAGGTTCTCTATGGCTACCGTTGTCATTAACATTATTCCGACTTTATCGGCTCCAAAATTTACCCCAAACTCTCTATCTATTAACATTGATGAACATACTGTTAACCCTTTGCCCATAGTGGACCTCGACGCCACAGTGTTAGGAGCAAGAGAGGCGGATCTGGAATATGTCATTCGTAACGGCAACACCAACAACGCATTCGTGATACAGCCAACAACAGGCGAAGTCTTCATTGCTGGTCAGCTGGACTTTGAAGCTGTAGAACAGTACAGTCTTATCATCGATGCTAAGAGAAGAGACAGCCCGTCTGTTCTTGACACAGTAACAGTTGACATCACCATCAACAATCTGAATGACAATCCGCCAAGGTTTTCCAAGCCTGTGTTTGAGTTCAGCACGCTGGAAGGTCTCCCCGTAGCAACTGTGGTGGACCTCGTCGCTGTGACTGATGACGACAAGGGCATATTTGGACAAGTCACACTGTCCCTGGCAGCTTCATCGGGTTCGTCTGACTTTACCGTGAATGCGATTACGAAGAACTTGGAGATAGCAGTTCTCACTGAACACAGCAGACAGGACACCTACTATCTGACAGTGATAGCTACTGATGGAGGTTCTCCGTCGCGGTCTACCTCGGCGCTGGTCATCGTCAGCGTGACGGACACCAACAACCACGACCCCGCATTCTCCCAGCCGTCCTATGACATCAACGTTCTCGAGGCACTGTCTATAAATGATGTAATATACACTATGCGGGCTACTGATCTTGATATTGGGGTTAATGCTCAGATTACTTACACAATTACGACCGGGAATGACGATGGAAAATTTGCAATTGATTCAAGTACTGGAGTTGTTTCGATTGCTAATATCCTCGATCGGGAGACAACAGCCTCGTATGTACTCGGAATCCAAGCTACTGATGTAGGTGCCATTCCTCGTTCAGGAAATTGCGTCTTGAACATCAGAGTCCTTGACGCTAATGACAACACACCCACATTCTCTGTATCATCTCTTAACGTGGTAATCAACAGACTCGGCGATGTCGGTAATGTAATTTTTAAAGAAACGGCTACAGATGCTGACGAGGGCCAAAACGGGAATATCGTATACGCGATTACTTCTGGCAATGAAGAGGGGTTGTTTACCATTAACCGCCTTAGCGGAGAGGTGACCTTGATGGCGTCCCCTACTAGGGATCTGTACTCTCTGGCTGTGACCTCGACAGACGGCGGCTCGCCCAGTAGAAGTGGATCCATCTCCGCGGTCGTGAGAGTGACGCCAGTGGCCCAGACTGTGGTGTCACAATTCTCTTTTACGATCGCAGAAAACTCCGCTGTGTCCACGCCAGTAGGAGCGGTGACTCCAGACGCCAGTCATAGAATTGGATCCGTTGTCACGTATTCTATCAAACTGGGAAACTTTGATAATCTGTTCGGTATAACCAAACTGCCTAACGGTAACGGAGAACTACGACTGATAAATATTCCAGATAGAGAGAAATACGAGCGGTATGTTCTGACTGTGAATGAACTGGACGACGACACGGTTTCTGTGGACAGGGTGGTGACAGTAACGATCTCTGACGTCAATGACAATGCTCCGACATTCTCTTCCAGTTCCGCCTCTTTCCAGGTTGTAGAAAACTCTCCAGTGGGATATGTTGTAGGTGTTCTGACGGCGTTAGATCCGGATGTTGGACCCAATGGGCAGGTCGTCTATGCAATACCCACCTCCGATTTTCTGGGATACGGAATGTTCCAGATCAGCGGTACCGGGGCTCTATCCGTCAAAAGTAAAGCGGACTTTGAGAACAACCCCAGTGTGTCCTTCACAGTGACGGCAACCGACGGCGGAGGTAAATTCGGACAGATTGCCGTGACGGTTGACGTAGTGGACGTTAACGAGGTCATCATCAAAGCAGATATCGCAGGTGCCTCGGCATTTATCTCCCTTGAAGTTCCGGACACCGCCGCGGGAGGCGCTGTTGTGGGAACGTTGATTGTGGACAACTTTGGACTCTTGGATCCGGAGGTAACGTCCGTCCAGTTTGTCACCGTCAACAGCGGGGGAGTGTTCACCATCAATGAAGCGACTGGAGTCGTCACAGTAGAGAACGCAAATCTGCTGGTCACGGACAAGACCTACTACGACTGGATAATATGCCGGGCGGTCAACGCAACATCCGGTCAGCTGGTGTCTGTGCTTGGACTGGTCAGGATCGACTGCTTCCCTGCTACAGACCACATCATTGTCATTACCTTCAACCTCGACAAGGGCTCCCTATCTCTACAAATGTAAGTTTTGGTTTAAATGTAATCCAAGCCGTAAAATGTTGCTGGTAGATACACTTAAATTATAGAATAAAAAGTATGTGTACTGTTTCTTGTATCGTTGACTAGATGCATTCCATGTATGTATATGTGTCATATATTTGGGTTTGTGACTTTTTTCAGAGGAGCAGTTCGGTCCCATATTCAAAGCTTTTTCCTGCCGACTAATTTAGTACGTATATGGCAGATCAGAGATGAAACCTCAACAGCAAGGAGACGACTCCTGGCAGCAGGGTGAGCGAGCAACACCTACTTTCAATGTTAATCTCATATCGTGTAAACGTGTTACATATATTGTCGACATCTGTCAACATTTCTGCCTGATTGTACACGAAGGTTTGGTTTGTTCCAGCTCCTCTGTCCAAGTGTTCGTGTTGTCCAGTAATGTGGGGAACTCTCTCAACACTCTGCAGGATCCCAAACAGATCCTGAGTCAAGGGACCGCCTTACAGGTGAGTCTGGAATACGTTATCCACATAGTGTAGACCTCACCCTGCTGGAACGAGCACTCTGAATACTCTATGTGGCATATCCAGTTGACTCCAATAGTAGGATTTAAGGCTGGATCTAATGATGCAGGGTATCATATCTCGAAGCTCTCGTATCCACTATAAGACCATAGCGCTCTCGTAAGTGCCCTATCCCCATGCATAAGAGATGGCTACGAGAGTCCTTATGGTCTCGTACTAAATATACGAACTTCGAGAAACGATACTCTGGTGTCTGAAGTAGCCTGTACAATAGGCGTCCTGGTTCCCATGGGTTACGATCCACTTCTTTACTCTACGCTAGTAACCCCTGGGAACCAGGACGGTACAATAGGTTCCTTGTACATTGTTCAATGCTTCGATATATTCAAATGATTACAAATAGACCTAGCTGTCCGTGTCTTTAACGTTATCCTATTGAACAACGTCTCTGCTGTGCACGTACAGGCTCTTCAACTTTCGGCTGATGGTAGCCCAGTAGGAGGCCTGTCGACGTCGTCCTTCCCCGTGGACAAAGTGATGCCTTATGACGTAGGCCTGACGTCATCTGCCGCCGCGTTCGTGGCCTCACCGGAAGGCTTATCCGCCATTACTCTAGCGGCGGCGCTGGTCCTGCTGCTCATCGGACTACTGGTGGTGTGTATCGTACTTAGATGCAAGAAAAGAAACAGGTATGAACACACTGTTCAACGTTCTTCTCAATTTCAAGCATTACTATTCATAATCTTACTAAATCTCGACCTAGAGATCTATACGTTAAAATATTGATCTGTTCCTATATTTTCTTGGACGTTTTAGCGAACATTACAGACATAAATCTATTTTTAAAGTATCCTACTAATGAGAATGTACAAAACATATTTCTAAAAATCAGTTTTTAGCAATCTATAAATTAAATTAAACATTAACTTTAGAAATAAATGCTGACACATTTGTTCTTCTCTTTTCACAGAAAATTACTTGAGATATCAAATGGTGAGTATATTATATGGTCTGAACAATTATACTAACGTAAACTTTGTTTTAAACAAAACAATCTTCAAACAGAGACATGTTTTCAAATCCTTGTTTTACACGAATAGTGTAGTATATTAAAGATCCTTTATATTTGTTTCAGAAAGTAATCCCGACACAAGACACGTGAGTATGGATTCAAGACCACGCGAAAGATTCAGTTATAGCGCAATACATAAGAGATGTCACTGCAGTATAGTTCATATGATATATTATAGATTCCAGCTCTCACATTGATGTATATCCACTATGAGACCATTGCGCTCCCGGAAGTGCACAATAGCCATGTATAAAAGATCGCTACGAGAGTGCTTATGGTCTCGTAGTAGATATGAGAGCTTCCAGAAACGATACCCAAATTATAGTCCATTACATGTTTTGCTATATAGATCTATGAGGTAGATGAATCTAGCACTGAATTTCGTTGGCAGTTGACTATATGATATATACTCTACGTTTCTGTGTGTAATAGGTATCTACAGCTCCAACTTTCCGCAACATCGCCCCAGTCGCACCGGCAGCTACAGTACTTCCGGTCATTCAGACAGCCAATCAGAATCCAGGAATCCGCATGCTGTACCGAGACATCCCTGGAACCAAACAGCAACCAACGGCGATAGTCAAAGGCGAAATGCCTTACAGCAGTAAAGTTCCATCCAGGAAGATGACAAAGAAACGGGAAATGGATGACGTTCAGGATGATGTCAGTCTTCTGGGAGATGACGTGTCGCCTAGTTCAGGCAGGAAGTCGCGGTCTGTGTTCAACGATCAACCTCTGCTTGTTGGAGGGAAGCTTTATGACGGAGTTGGATTCAATGAAGGTATTGACAGCTGACAACTATCCTTTAAAACAAGGGACCAATGTCTCTGTAACCCTCTCCCTGCTGAGTTGGGCACAGATACTTCTCTTTTGGGCATATCCCGTTGCCTTCTGCAGGGAGAGGGTTAAAAATGGGGTGAGAGGCGAACAGTGCATACGATGTCACAATGGGAATGACGTCGCTCAGCCGTTAAACATACGCCAGAGATATGCCATGTGTCAGGAGAATGGCTGATCATATATATTCTTTATTCGTTTCTTCTTCCCCGTTGGCATGGTTTAAGGAAATCCTGACACATAATGTTAATGGAAGGAAATAGCTATATTATTTATTTTGAAAGTTTGTTCTTGACCTAATTCGCAGTTGACAAATGTAATTAGACATAGCGTTCATGTACATTGATCCGTTATTTCAATCATGATTCCAGCCACAAATCAACCATATGCCTACAACACCAAGACCGGGGAGGTTAGTCACGAGGTGGATAAGGACAACGTTCGACTCTCCACTGAAAATACGGAAGGTTTGTTCCAGTCTGAGACAAGTCCGAGTCCGTGTCTTTCAAAGAGGTCTTCCCCGCGGAGAAGACACGCTCGCAATTCATCAGATACGACGTACCAAGGATCTAAGCTGAAAACACGCAAATCCTTACCGAGTGAGCAGGTGACTCCAGTTCAGAAGAGCGATCAGATCTCGCTGTCCCTTTCCGATGGCAAATCTCCATCGAGACTAGACATGATCACTAATCGAACACACCGACATAGCGGAAGTTTCCCAGACATAGCCACTCTGTTGAAAAAGCCCATATCCGGCGGAAGCGGAAGTGCCGACTCAGGGATTGAAATTTACGGCCACGCGCACAGTGACGATAACGGTAGCTTATTGAGCGAGACCGGGAGTGGGGTTCCTGATCACAGGCCTAAAGTACACAGCCAGAAGCTTTCGTGGACCGCCAGTAGTTCCATCCCATCCGGCCCATCCACGAAAACAGACATCTTGAGTCGAGACCCCCTATATTACGACTGGGCCAAGGGCGTGGCTAGAAAAGGAAGACGTCAACAAGGGTACTCGGGGAGTTCAAACGACATCTCAGCCCTTATTTCTAAAGCCGGAAACACAGTACCGCATCATTTCGACAGAACGAAATTGGGATGGCTGGAGAAATAATATCTCAACGCCATGATGACCAACTGCTCAGTTTGAAACTCACTTCCTGTACAATCTTGTAGATCTAATATAGTTAGATCTTATACATGTATATGATATATTAGTATTTATTAGTCAGATTATCGTTTTCTCGAAGCTCTCATATCCATTGTGAGACCATAGCGCTCTCACGAGTGCACGATCCCCATGGATCCCCATTGGATCCCCATGGATCCCCATGTGTTAGAGGTCGCTATGAGAGCTATTATGGTCTTGTAGTAGATATGAGAGCTTTCACAAGGGATACCCTGTTCGTGGCAGCTAGTGCTACCGGATATTAATACTATATAATCAAATGTCTGTTCATACATTATGTCATCGTGCGTTCTTTGCACACGTACTGGTGGAATCGGTTTCTTCAGATCATGTAAACGATGTATTGTTCAAATAGAAACACAAGATGACGGCCATTGCTGAGAAGTATTAGTATCTTGGTTCCTTCTTCTCTACAAAGAAGTTTTATAAAATATATATTTCATACATGTTATTGATCCTCCATATATTGGGAGTTTATTGTTTGTTTACTATGTACGAAACCTTTACATTCATTCATACGCCCAGACAAAGATTGTGATGTATAGTAAACCACATTACAATGTTCTATGATGTAGCATTGCTTGACTAAATAACATAAAAATCAAGGAGATAATTTGTTTCCATTGTATATACTTATACTATATAAACTCATGTGGCAATTACTTCTAGTCTAAGTTCTACAGCATACTAAGTATAAATACTTGT
>JAUTBZ010129616.1:0-14402 GCA_032361785.1 Lepetodrilus galriftensis
CAACGCATTTACTAATGCTTCGTCTAGGTTCCAAACCCCGGAAGTTGTCGATAGTCGATAAATATAGATCTAGCTTTTGCGGCCTATACCAAAACATTGCATTCATACTTCGATGAACATAATTTTCTCAGGACACTCCCACAAAAGATCTATTTTTGAAATGACAAACTTGCACTAAAAAAATCAATATAACTGCACAAAATTCAACACAAATGAGACACAAACTAGTCAATAACTGTGACGTTGAAGTATCAGCAGCGAGAAGATTTTTAGAGGTACAGAAATGATTTATGTGGTCAAGTGAATGTACTTTGCAGTTGTAGCTAAGAAGTAGTCCGCAACAAGAAATGGAACAATATCTATTATTGTATAACCTTAAGTCCTATTTGTTGTTTTTCAGTGTGTCAGACAGGGAAGAGTCCCTGGATATGCCTAGCATGCGGGGAAGTCAACTGTGGCAGGTAGGTGTATACCACTGAGCCCATAGGTAATGCTAGTATAGTAGTAATATCTATTGTTATATGGCTTGTATCAATATCCCAGTTTATCTTGATAAAAGCAGTCTTTATTGCAGTACTAGTTTGTTCGTCGCAAATGGGTGAAAGATTCCCGCAGCGATGTTAAACTCCATATTCACTCAGTCATTGCAGTATGTTTCCAACTCTTAATTTTTTCGTCATGTCATATGTGTGAACTATTCCTGCGATGCTGTAAAGCAATAAATACATCAAAATTATAATATCAAGAACTGTCCTCCCACAATGCACTGGGAACTATTTAGCATTGAAACATAAATACAAATCAAATTGCCTCCATCGTCTGAAAGCTGACAGTTACTGGCAGGGCTCTGGACTAACTAACATATGCCTGCCGTACAGGGGCAAGTTAAATTGCACTGCGGGCAACCTACTTTTTAACATTTAGCACCTTTTGTGCCATTGTTACTGCGGGCAAGTAACTCAAAGTGTTAGTATGGAGCCCTGACTGTAATGATGTATGTTGTACAACAATCACCAGGAAAATGGTTGACGTTTCAGATATGTGAATGCCCATGCCAAGCGGCACTATGAAGATGCCAACCCCAACCCTGCACACAATCATGCAGTCTGCATGGATTGTCACAATTACATGGCATTCTGGTCAGTATCTGGGAGATATGAGGCATTGCATAATAATCTTCATCTTAGTATTACACAACTATTTACTTGAATTTCTAACAACTTAAAAAGGGTATTGCATCATGTTCTTTATTCAAAGATTTTTCTTATTTTTTTCCGACAATTTATTAATGTGGTTAGTATTGTACAAAGATCTCACCTACATGTCGATAACACAAATTATGAGTAATTTGGTAGCATACTCGTTTTTAAATATGTATTATTCAAATATTCACATAATTATAATTTTTCTTTTTAGCTACGCCTGTGATGAGTTTGTGATCAATGATACTGAGTTTGGACATCTGGATAAACTCAGGAAAGACTTCGAATCTCTTTCTAGATTAGCCTCTCAGTCTCAAACATGTCAAAGGTAAACATTCAATGTAGACTGACCGATTCATCATATTTTATTAAAATGTGTGGTATGATGTTTGAAGCTCCATAAAATCTAATAAATATTAGAAAAATGTTACATTGATTCTTGGCATTTCCCCCCTAGTTTTAGGATTGTATTTTTAAAAGTTCAAAATAAATGTGGCGATAATTTATCAGGCTCAAATTAAAGAGAAGATCGTAAAAATGTGTTGGGT
The DNA here is from genome assembly GCA_032361785.1 of Lepetodrilus galriftensis. Classification (NCBI taxonomy): domain Eukaryota; kingdom Metazoa; phylum Mollusca; class Gastropoda; order Lepetellida; family Lepetodrilidae; genus Lepetodrilus; species Lepetodrilus galriftensis. The sequence continues at coordinate 1,751 of JAUTBZ010129616.1, forward strand.
TTGTCACGATTTTTGCCAAATTTATTTCCAGTGCTCAAAATTTCCGAAAGGAAAGAATACGGAGGAGGGATTCCACAGGGTCAATAGAAAATGTTAGGAAAAAAGTGAAAAAGGTGGGTACCACTTGAGATAGTAGGTGCAGGTATGTTTCTCGGGGTGTACAGGATTTTTCAAGCTGAAAGTTCACATACCATACCAAAAGGTACCAGGTTGAGTGATTTACATGAACTTCAAGCTCGTAAAAATCCTGTACATCCCGATAAACACACATAATAAATGTAACATTAATCAGAACCTATTTGTAGTAAAAATGTATTGCTATATTGATTCATGAATATTTGTGTACAAATTCTGGATACTCAGGACAGAGTTATGTCCCTTTGGCGGCCATTGATGTGTAAGTTTTTACAGAACAGCAACAGCTAGAATCTAATTCTGAGTAATTCTTAACCATGAGACTCTATCTGTAGTTCTTTCCATATTATTTGTCTGTTTATGAATAATTATTTTAAATGCAGTCGATCAAATTTGTCCATCTTGAAATGAGAATTTGTTGTTTTTTTTTCTTGCAGGAAGACCGGCTAACGCGACCAAGGTCCTCTGGCTTGCGTAACCTAGGCAACACATGTTTTATGAATGCTGTTTTACAATCACTAAGGTTTGTTTTATTGCTAAATTTTCCATAGGATTGCATTTGTCTCTGTTTTTTCTGAGTTTCATTTTCACAGTAACTATTTGTAGATACCATTATTGAGAAAATCACTGTAGAAATTAAATAATGTAGCTGTTGGTTATTAGTTATGTATTATTACTGTTATGAATATACGGTAGTGACGATAGAGGACATATTGCATGTTATGGAACTCAATATTTATCCCTTTTTGTTTGTTATTTCAGTAATATACAACAGTTTTGTGGGTATATAAAACAGTTGCCATCATTAGAGGACCAGAAATGTAAGAAGAAGATTAACCATGCCAAGAAGAAGCGGGAAACCGGTGAAAGCATGTGAGTACATGGCGGGTGGGAGCGCAATGGTAGAATGTTAATATAACAAATATTAGAGTTAATATATGAAATTCACATAGCTTCAACAAGCTTATGTTGTGTATGTCCTGTTGTGACATCCCGCAGCGACGCTAAACTCCAAACTCCATATTCACTAACTCCTGCTGTGACGTAAAGCACTAATTCAGTCAAATTCAACTGGCTCAATAGTTCAGTTTACACATTAAATGTAGTTTTGATTGCTCCACTTTATCAAGGTGAGATGATGTTGTTGTTCACAGTCTGCTAGTGGAGGAATTGCGGAAGACGTTATGCGCGCTCTGGGGCGGAAACAAGGCAGCCATTGCCCCGGAATCTCTCTTCTCCGTCATCTGGAAGGTTGTTCCGAGATTTAGGTATGGATGACATTTAGAATCCGCAACAGTCTAATACCATGCTTCGACTCATGCTGTGACATGCAATGTGTACCGAGTCTCGGCGATAGAAACTAACTTTAAAACTTACTAGCCCGAATGCTACAAATGACACGTGCTGTTTCCAGGGGCTACCAGCAGCAGGACGCCCACGAGTTCATGCGCTACCTCCTGGACCGCCTCCACTCGGAGCTGCTGCAGCTCCTGCCGTACCCCAACGACAACAGTCCGTACATCGGGCCCAAGGGCAAGAGCACCATCGTCACGGCCATCTTCGGAGGGCTACTGCAGAACGAGGTCAACTGTCTTATATGTGGGATGGAGTCCAAGAAACATGACCCTTTTCTAGGTCAGTCATGCAATCACAGTGTATATCCTAAAAACAAAAACCCACTAATATCAAGTCGGCTATTGCCATACATATCTTCACAAGTCATACTGTTGCCATAACATTATTGTACTTATAGAAGTATTAAAAGAAGGATTTTATATCCCGAAACGCTTCTCAATTTAAAACACTTTTCAAGTAAGATGGCATGTTATTTAGGAATTATTGTTGAATTATTTCTCTATCAACATGCTTGACGTAAAGGATTGATTTTGACTTTTTGCTATTTTTGTGTGCAGATCTTTCTCTTGATATTCCAACTCAGTTCTGTACAAAGACAGCCAAGCCGAAGGAAGGCGAACCTGTGTGCAACTTGTCAGGTTAGTGCAGTCCGAGGCCTGATGTCTTAACTGTTCATTGAGTTTTGTCTAACACAGTTATTGTCGCATATGGGTGAAAAATTACTGCTGCAATGTAAAAACAATAGCTCACTTACTCTTAAAGATTCTAGAAAGTGACTTTAAACCCCAAATCAACAACAACTTAACAGTTTGTGTTCTTCATGGGTGTTCTGGACACTTGTGAGTTGGTGTAGTAAATCTAATGCATCTGAGTGTTTCCTCGGCAGACTGTCTGGCCAGTTTCACGGACGTTGAGGAGCTGGAGGAGTCTGAGCTGTACATGTGCAGCAACTGTAAGATGAAGCAGAGGTCCACCAAGAAGTTCTGGATTCGCCGTCTGCCAAATGTGAGAGCAGACGGATACCTTGATCCTTCAATATGCACGTGTGCACTAGCTCAACTCCACACATACTTATGTCACTCTTACATCACCACCTGGACACTTCTCCCCTGCCCACCCTCCATCCCCACCCTACCAGCACCACCCTAACATCTCCTCCATCCCCGCACCACCACAGTGCCTACCTCCATGTCTAGACACTGAGCAAGATGCTGTGGTGCTGGTGAACTGGGGGTGCTGGTAGAGTGGGGATGGAGGGTGGGCAGGGGTAGACGTGTTTGGGTCATAATGAAAGTGCGTGTGGGGTTGAGCAACATAGAGCACTAATTTATTTATTCATTCATTCTTTTATTAATTCCTCCTTTTCTTAATTCCTCCATGTATACAAATTACACCTCAACCATTGTATTGCATCCATCGATGGATAATCTGATTTATTTTATATGGACGTGCAGCATTTGTAGGAATAATCTTTTGATGATAAATAGTCACGTATGGGTGAAAGAATCCTGCTGTGACGTAAAACAATAATTCATTCATTTTGATGACAACATTTATTGGATTCTCAGAAAATTGTAGGTGTTCTATTGACTGTCTACCTGCTAATTAAATAACAATGCCCAGGTATGATCATGATGAAGTGCGAGTGTTAGTTTAGTTCCGACATGGTGGTGTTGCAGGTGCTATGTCTACACCTGAAGAGGTTTCGGTGGAGCACGTTCTGTCGGGTGAAGGTGGAGACGTACGTGGAGTTTCCCATTGCAGAGCTGGACATGAACAAATATGTGTTGAACACATTGGTGAGTCAGAGATGACATTGGCCACAGCGGTGCCATCATATGACCGCCTCATCGTAGGATGCGTATCGTAATAGGCTCGCAATATATTTATAGCGATACTGGTTTTATATAAACTTTGGAAATACGTTTGAGTAATAACATTAAATGCAGAGCTGTGAGCCGTGTAGATTATTATTTTTTTTATGTTCAGTGCAAATCATGAAGAAAAGAAGTAAAAATCTGAAAACTTTAAAACCGTAAGGAAATAACATGCTTGGCGAATAACCGTGCAGATTATCGAGAATAGTTGCTTTTTTGAAAAATCAAAATCTAAGTAAATCGATGTACAATAGAATTATGAAGCGATTCACCAAATATTATGAAAACTCGTGCCAAGGTCTGTGATTATTTTCCAGCATGAGACGCGAGGGAGTTGTGCTGGGAGCAACATGTATGATTTAGCAGCAGTCATCGTGCATCATGGGTCGGGGTGAGTGTCAGTTAACGCATACTATAGTACCATGCATCCACGCACAAACCAGTAATACTGTATTATTCCTAGTCCCTGTTTCACAGCAGTGTCGTAATTCGTTGTGAGCTCCTAAATGTTATCACGTCGTAGCAAGTGTTTCAAGTCTTATCCTTTCTTAAATCGGCATCTAACTTAGGAGGTGATAAACTAAGGTCATAACTTTAAGAGCTGCCAACTTTAGGAGGCTGTCGTTAAATGGGGGACCTATGTTAAAACAATAACTCACTTCTGTTGTTGTGTTTTCAGAGCTGGTTCTGGCCACTATACATCATATGCTGTTCATGATGGTGAGTTCTATATACGCCATGCGCTCTCTGGCATTGTGTAGCGTGCCCAAGTGGGGTAGATTCCATTTTTTGACATCCGATTTAAAGATTCTGGTGATAGCCTACACAGTGACATGTGTGTGGCTGTTTTATTTTCGTACCATACGTTGTATCCCTATCTAACACATTCTGAACAACATGATTCATTTCTGAATTGAACCAAAATTTAATCACACAAATGTGTATTAACAGCGTATTAGGATTTTCTCTGGAGTTTATTCAACCCAAGGTTTGGTTATCACTGGAACTTGGGAAATTTGTGGTAATTCTTGAAAATTTTAAAAATAAACCTGACCTATTCTAAGCAGTGGCTCATCACATATAGTTGAAAGATTCCTGCTGTGACGTAAAATAAAATATTTGTTAACATTTATTATAATCTCCATGTATGTCTATGCTTTCGTTTATTTATAGACCCAACTATACTGTTATTTGCCATAATTGTGAGAGTGTATTTGACATGTTTGTGCTGTTCTTCAGGTCAGTGGTATCACTTCAACGACAGCACAGTGACGTCGTGCGACGCGGAGACGGTGGCACGATGTAAAGCATACATCATGTTCTATGTACGACGGGAAATCAAACTTCCAGACTATCTGCTGAACGGTAGTGCCAGAAACTAGGCGGAATGCTCTCCCCTTACCTCAAGGATCTTTGATACTGAAAGTGTATTCTAAACATCACATAGTGCTAACTTTAACATAAATTATATACAATTTACGACTAAACTTGGAAATAACTTATTTGGTTTTTGCTTACTGTATGCTATGTCAGTGATGACTGTTTGAATTTAGACTTCTCCATAGCCGACATTGACAATGTTATACAGGTAGTGAGCGACATTGAGGCCAACCGCACATCTTGCTATTTGTGTTACATATTTTGAAAATTGATATTGCTGTGATCTTGAACTTAGGACACAATTCACCTTATTGATACAATAGTGTCTATATGAGTAGACGTCTTACAGCATGTCTGAACTGTTATGAACTAGGCGTATACGTAGATATCAACTGCCAAGTAGTCTACAGAGCCCCTGGCTATAGAAAGTCACATTTCTCATACGTGTATGATTATCTAAAGATTTTTTCAAATTACACGTTTAATATTGGTATTTTATTTTGACTGTGGTGTAACTCCATATAACAGATTGTGTGTTGAAACTATAAAAGGGTGATGTGTTATTAATCTTTGGAAGTTTTTGTTTCTGATTTTAACTCAAGAAAATTCCTGTTTTGTCAAACAACAAAACAAACCAAATAACATTGCACAAAGACGAATGTCCCTACTACCACCTATACGAGTCACAATTTAGTATGTCCACTGGTAGTAGAGAAATATATATAGCTTAGGTATGTTAAGCTATATGTACCTATATTATTCATTGGTTTTAGTTCAATTATTTTCCATCTAGAATTTGCCAATTGGACACTTGAACATTATTAACATTTTGAAATATATCCTAGTTAAATTCTGAGTGAGTTTCCAGGTGATTCGACAGAAAGAATGTCATTGTTCATTCCACTGTGAACTTTACATGACTGGAAGTGGATAGGTTGAACAAGATTAACATATCATTTGTTATACGTATACTTTGTTCTGTAATTGTATCACAGAGTCCATACTCCTTCCCCAACTATAGCCTATATTAAGTTACTGAACTTTATATAATTTTAGTGTAAATCCCAAGATATATTAGTGAACGGATTTCTTTTATATAGCAAGGAAGTAAAATAATTCCTTTGCCATGGAGATTATAATGCATCTATATTTTGACATGTAGTGTATGGAAAGTTATACGTAACAACCATTTAGAGAAAGTTTTCTTATATGATAATTTGGAAACATTTCTTACATGATAATTGGGTTATGTCTAGGTCCTTTTCCACGGAACAATCGTAATAATACGAGTCTTAACTCCCTATACATGTTTCGCGATTTACGAAACGTGTAACTTTACGATGGTTCTGCGTAAGTGGACCTAGGTGGTGTATATTTCCAAACTGTTGTTTCGTTGTGGATGTTGAGATGTTCCGCGGACGAAGCGTCACCGTGCAGTAAGACAGAAATCTTGTTATTGGCTCCTTGTGTTTTCAACATGACCGGTGTGGATGAGGCTAGAGCGTGTAAATGAGCATTTGTTGACGTGTGAAGTATGGATATTTGCACCTATATGTACCGCATCACCATATTCTGACATCAGTGTGTACTTTGTGTTATGTGTATAAGTGCAGACACAGTTCATAAATAATTGAAAGCACAAATTATTTCTTGCTGAGTGCTGATGTACTTAATTTTAGTATCTACCTCCTCAAGACTGGTTCTAAAGTTCACAATATTTTTTACTGCTGTTACAACTGGATTTCTACACAAATATTTTCAATGTAAAGTTGTATTATTTTCTATTTGGTGCAAATTGTTTTCATATTGTAAATAGGAAGAGAAAAAAGGCTTTAAATGAATAAAAGTATTATTGTATATTACACGATGTATTGATTGAGATTTGTGTGTTTACTGCGTAGATGTTTTGAGTACTTTAGTTCACATTATACCAAGGCTGTACGTATTATACACTTTCACTTTTAGCATACTCTGAAGGAATTTTTCATCCAATTTGTGGAATTTGAACATATCAAGACGGTAGATCACAAACGTGTTTTATTGTTCTCCATGCACATGATTATTCGGAGGAAATTTAATAGGTACAGCCCAGGTACTGTATAGCTCTGTCTATTCTCAATATCTCCAGAGGGATATATATCTCTGATATCTGGTCTTTGTCAACAATGTTGTAGGAATATTTTTCTTTCTGCTTACCATACTTTAAATTTGTTTGAAAAATTACTGCCATAAAAATGAAAACAAAATAATTTTGGAAAAAAGAAAAATGACAATAAGTTGCCTCCCGACATCTTTGACAAGGACTAGATTCTACAGTTATATATCCCTGGACATTGTTCTGGGAGTATATATTTGCCTATGTTCTAGTGACTTTTGTTTGTGCTACTGATGTCTACATTTGATTTAGTTTTCATCCTCTTCATCAAGCGTACACCACCAACTTGGCAACCTTGCTTGCTACAGTCTCAGTAGAAGAGCTGAGTGTCGTCACTCTTAATTCTTATGTGAATAAAATAATACTAGTAATCCTTATTTTCCTAAAGTTAATGTTGTCGTATATAGGTGAAATATTTCCACAGCGACATGAAAAAACAAATCAAGTAAAGGCGAAGTTAATGATGTTCAAAAACATTTGTTGAAGCCGAAAATAATTTATTGATAAGAATGGGAAATCATATTGTGGCAGTTTTCAAAATGAATATTCGGCTTCAAAGTCTGGTGGTGGTTGCTTGAATCATAGCTGGCTTCTGAGTAGATCTGTCTGTCTGTCTGGGCTGGCTGGGCGTACGTCCGTCTCCTCCAGTCTCACAGTTGCGTGTGGTGGTGATCGTCTGTCTGTTTGTCTGTACATTAGTCTGCCTGTGGCCGGGGCTGGGCCCGCTCGGTATTGGAATGCATGTTCACATGAATAAACATGATCAATCAGTTACCATGTGTTGTAGAGTTGCTCATTTCATAGATGTCTGCAGTAAACTTGGCAGCAATGGATACAGATTTTGTTTGATACAACAGCAAGTCCTTTATGACTCTTAGAGAGTGATTGGTGTTTACGTCGCTGCGGGAATCTTCACTCATTTGCGACGATACGACGGTCGTACTAGTATTATTTTTGTTATTTTATTTCAAGTTGGTTGCTCCTTCTTACCTCCCCTTAAACCACCATGGTATAGTTAAATCGGAATCAGGTTTAGTTTGAGCTAGACCTTTTTTTAAAGGTACATTTTAGTAATTTATCTCCCAAAGGTTTTAAAACATTACTGTGTAAACAAGATATTTTGAGGAGAATGCGGGGTGGGAGGCTCTTGATCAAAACCTGAAATTTAAAAAACGACACAATCTGAGATTCTCCTCTGATCGGGCAAATCAATTTCTGAAACATTACCCGGGTCATCAAGATACTCTTAGGAAATACTAATTTTAAGCTCCAAGTGTGTCCACCACTCAATGGGTTCTAAAACGTCTATTGTGTTTATTTCTACGTTGAAATTGTTGGGCATAGGAATATCATTAAATGCTCCCACATTTGTATATGTATACAAAGGCTCTTCATCCAAAATACAATCATTGTTGACTCAATATGGAAACCAGCTACTCATTGTTGTTTTAGGGTAGAATTCAAGGACAATATTAACAAAAATTTCCTTTTATCTAGGATGGCTTCCTAATGCCAGCCCATTAAATATAAATTATTAAAACCCAAATGATGAAATAACAAAGAAACATTGTTATTAATATAATAACTGTTTATTTATACATGGGCATGTATTTCATATATATGTAAACACGACATGATTCAACAAAATATTTGAAAATAATCATTTTACAGTGTTTCAATGCCGGAACAATTTTCATGTTTATTCATGATTAAAATACAATAAATATGACAAACGGGGTAACTCGTTGTTCTCTTAGTCAATACTTGATAGTCACAGTGTGTTACATTAGATTCAAAATCCAGTGAAATAAGTACGAATTGAGTGAATCGCTGTCTTATTGATATAACAGTTGCTAAATACAATACAAGCAGTACAATACAATGCCATTGTTAGAATTGGACGCAAATTGAATAGAATGCCGAGAACTGTTCAATAAACAGCAGTTAGTGCTTAACACGTTAATATTCTGACAATGCTGAAATGGTGCCATGAATTACTGGGTATCGTTTCATGATGCTCTTGAATCCTCCAACACTTTAGCCTCTGTGAAACAATACCCATGTGGCTAAAATAACAATAAATTCAAAGATGACAATCATAATAAAATATCATTAAATGTTCTTGTTTGATGCTTTTCAGATCTAATTGTAAATAACGGCAACTATAGAACATAAACATGCAGAATTGATACTGGTAATGCTATTGCTTAAAAGATAATATATTAGTATTCCTGCAAAATACCATGAGCATCAGACTACAGTAGTAACACTTTTCAGGAAACAATTTCAGTATTGTAATGCAAAAATATGATTCCACAACCTGTATTCTTCAAGCATTGCTTAAAGATTGACAGCATATTCGTACCATGAGGAAAGTTAATTTAGAAATACACATTGAATATGTTTAATTAGTGAACCGAAAAATGTGTGACCGATTATTTCCATCTTGGAAATTCTGATTAGAAAATCAATTGAAATATTGCCTGTTTTTGTGCTATAGATAACTGGACATTCGAAAGGAGAGATAAGGATTATCCTAGTAAGTATATTTTTCATACATGGATTGTAAACATAGCATACTGGTAGACAAATTCAATCTCCATTTTCAATATTCCTTTACTGTTACAGGCATTTAATTTCTTGATGGATTTGTAATTATACATTATACAGAGTAGAGTTTACATTATAGAATTAATTAAGAACATGCAACTCCCATTAATTTTTTAATCTTCTTTAATCATGTTATTAAATGTAAACAATATCAAAGAAAATAATGATTGAATTATTGAAATTCTGAAATACAAGTTTGTAGACCTCACCTCAAGGGAGATAACCCATTAGATAATACTCTGATAGACATCCGCATTTAGGTTTATCGTGTTTGGTGGGGTCTATTCCTGGACCCGGACTTGCGGTCTATTCCCTGGACCCCAATTCCTGGCAATCTGATTAGCTTACATAGTTAGGGTTAGGGTTAAGAAAAATAGTGTATTCATATTTAGGTTGCATGAAGCAATCGGATAGGGCCAGACATTGGGTCCGGGTCCACTGAATAGACTGCAAGTCTGGGTCCGCTTCGGGGTCCGGGGATTTAGATCTCGCTGTTTACATCGACTGATTGTCACAAAAAAAAGATACTTTGGAGTTAACACTCGATAAGTATGGGTAGGAATATAATCCAGGAAATTGCTATAGTTGTCTAGTGTAAATGTGTGACTAGGTCCCATATACATAACATACAATAAATATATTGTACAGAAACACATGTTATAATGTAAAATGTAATATAAAACCAGATATGACAACAGTTGACAGAACATAATGATAGGTACCAGTGACTTATACATAGTAAACGTTCCAACTCCCTGGAAATACAGTCTAATCTCATAAATATAAGTATGTAAAAGGAAGTCAATGAACTGTCTGTAATACAGAATGATAAATTAAGTACATTGTCTAATGATTCACCAAAATAGTCCATTTAGTTTGTCAAATAGGAGAACAATCAACAAGTATGCATTCTGCCATTTTCTGCAATGTTATCATTTTAGACAATAATGTACATTCAAAGTCAATATAGGGATCAAAATTAACACTAGCCCATGACATTTCTCCCAATGCAAAAGTTCTCCTATTCGGGCTAGTAAGTTTTATATCGCTGATATATGTATTGGAAATACAGTAGACCTCGCATATATTGGCCTTGTATAAACCGGACCCTCGCATATAACAGACTGAATCTGATGTCCCGATCCCGGCTAACGCTAATTTCGGCATATGCGTACAATGGACCGCATATAACCGCATATAACGCATATAACGGACAATTGTATTGTATAATGATAGAAGTACAGATTGTATGTTTTATTATAATGTATTACATAAAACTCATCAACTGAGATATTAAAGATTGATAACAGGAATAAGATTCAGCTAATATTTATCATATTGATTACCACAAACTCGATATAAATATGCTAGTAATGTTTTAAATATGGCTGTGCAGTAATATTAGGTACATGTATACCTCGTGTATAAGGGTATACCGCGTGGCTTCACAATGGAGCTAAGTCATGCAGATAAACAACCGCTAATAGGAGCATGACCTGACCATAGATACGTCGTGCAGATAAACAACCGCTAATAGGAGCATGACCATAGATACGTCGTGCAGATAAACAACTGCTAGGAGTATAACGATGTGGAGCACATTAATAACACTAACAGAAGTGTGACCAGATAATGTACAAGAAAGATATTTAGGGAGGAAAATGACAATAATTAGAAATAATAAATTGTATTGTCAGTTCCAGCAACGGAGTGGAATGTTCTAATTGGACGCAACGCAAGTAGTGAAGTGTGGTACTTGTGTTTTCCAGAGTGTGTCCTCTCTCTGTGTGTGCATCTTGAGCTCCTTGCATCAACCTAATCACAGAGATAACAACGAGACACATAATGAGACACAATGTCTCACCACACTGAGTACACAGGATTATGCAGAGTCAATAACATATATTATTGTTTGACATTATCGTATGTCGCAGCAGCTCAATTGTACACATTTCCGTGGCCTTGGTAAACTTTGTGAATGTTCAAGTTGTAAGTTAGAAAATATATGAAATCTTTTTGGGGAAAACATGGGAAAACAATGAGACATAGATACACAATTGTGTCACCCGAATACAGGAAATATCATCACTGATGGAAAACTTTGTGAATGTTCAATTTTAAAGTTAAAACATTTAACAATATATTGAAATTCTTAAGGGGGGAAAAATGGGAAAATAATGAGACATAGATACACAAATGGGAAAAATCATTGTGTCACATGAAGAAAGTAAATATCAGCACTATTGAAAACATTGAAACTTGCCAAATGTATGTTGGAACATGAACAGTTCAAAGAATAAAATGAAACAAATGTTTAAAGATGAATTAATGATACATGTTTCTGATCACTGTACATCACACTACTTATTGCAGATACCACTCTCTCTTAACCTTGTCCGTGCTGTAGGCAACTGGAGATGCCCTTAAAGCAATGACCTTTTCAATGAATCCAGTAAAGTGGGTTAAATTCCTCACGATGGAAGCCTGACAAATATAAGGCATATTGGGTGAGGGTGTAAAATCTGTTACAATATCAGGGAAGTAATAGATTATTAAATATTACTAATATTGAAATGAGATTAGCAAGAACATGGGAATACGAGGTATGTCACGTGATGTCTTAGCGCTAATGAACCGTACTAATATAAACTTTCCATGAAGAGAGATGGATAGAAATATAGAGGAATGTGTTTGGTTTGGTCTTGGAACCTGAGCAGACCACTACCATTGACCAGAGTTGCCAGAGATTGGCCGCAGTTGTATCAAATACCAAAATGAATGTTTGACCATATCAAATATATGTAAAAAATATGCATAGTAAAAAATTATCTCAAATTTCAAGGAAGTTCTGTGACCTGTGACAGAAGTATTTATTTCATAAGATTTCTTATTTGGCACTTTTAGCTAGCCTATTCATGAAATGTTCTTATGAACGTCTTTCTTAGCCATACTATAAGAATTGCAACGATTTGAGAATAGGCCCCCAGATCTGTCAGGCTGTACGGAACAGTTAGTCGGGGGTTTAGTATTAATGAAACGCATTGAAATTGACCTGGGCATTCGGGTACTGGCTAAAACGGCGACATGCCAAAACGGCGAATGGCTAAAACGGCGAAAATTGGATGAAACGGCGAATTCA
>JAUTBZ010129627.1:0-10640 GCA_032361785.1 Lepetodrilus galriftensis
AGACAGACAGACAGACAGAGAAAGAGAGAGAGAGAGAGAGAGAGAGAGAGAGAGAGAGAGAGAGAGAGAGAGAGAGAGAGTGAGAGAGATCGACTGGTGACAGCTAATTATACACTGGAAATTGAGTGGTTTGACCAACAGTCTACTCTGGGCGGTGCTATAGTATCCAAACTGTGGGCTTGGGCCTGAGAATAAACCTTGGTGAATCTGCAACAAACTGTCTGTAGTTATTCTGCGGCTGAGGAACATGACATCCCCATTGATGATGACTTCCCAACATTGGACACCCTATAATCTATTTGGGATACATAGCGTGCATCAACGCATTACTAGCCATCTGGAACCGACATAAACATTCAAATTTCAGCACAAAGAACAAGTCCCTATTTTATAGACGAAGTGAACATTGACTTGTTGACCCCAGATGCATTCAAGAGCCATGTTCACCGATGCATTGTGCAGACACATTTAAGTTTATGTATACAGAGCAATTAATTGTGACATGATTCACAGTCGATATTCGTGATAGTTGTTCTTTTCCAGACATTCAAAGTCAGTGTAAAGTTTCTTTTGCCCCTGAGATCTTTGAAGAACCACCTGAAGTATACGAGTTTAGTCGATTGGTATACATTTCGTATCACTCCAATCCCCTTCCTAGCTCAGTTTGTAACTCAGGAGCATGCGAAAGCACATCAGGTAGATCTTCCTCTCGCAGATATTTTTATTTTATCGCGTACAGTTTCTCGCATATGTTGATGTAATTTTAGGTACTTTAATAGTTGACACAATTAGAGCATATGCAACGCAATTGAATATGTATCACGTATAATTTGATGAAAATGGCGACATTTTTCAAGTTCAAATTTAAGCAATGTAATTATGATGTAGATACGTATATTTGTAACATATGGTAGATATATGAATGTACTTGCAAAATATGTGTCTTACCATTTGCAGCACCGTTTTAACTTTGGATTTTCGCTTCAAAGGCGACAGGGAAAATAGCACCCTCTTGGTGAATATCTCATCGATATGTAAGAAACAAATGCTTGTTATTTGTAATGTTGTGTCTTGTTGTGTACAATATCCTGCAACAATGTAAACACGGATAAATGGTGTTGTGGTTTGACAAAATGGACTCAAACATCGGCGACAGCAATTGTAACCGTTAACGGAGAATGAGTGTCAGGCTGAGTCTGTTTCTTTCAGGGTCAATGTTTGTGCTTCTGTCTCTTTTTCAGGCTAACTCTGCGATTCTGTCTATGTCTCTTTTAGGCCCATTATCACTGTCCCTGTGTTTCTGTCTATATCTCGTTTAGGCGTGTTCCTGTATGTGTTATCAGTGTTCCTGTATGTGTCTCCTTCAAGCTCGCGATATCAGTGTTCCTCCTTCGGGCTCACGATCTCAGTGTTCCTCCTTCGGGCTCACGATCTCAGTGTTCCGGTCAATGTCTGTTGTTATATTTCTCTTCTTTTACTTTCGCTTACTCCACTCCGTGTTGCAACATTCTTATTTGCTCCAACTCAATCAGTTCGTCTCCAATCATGTATTAATTATCATCTCTGCCTCTTTCATTGGCTCACTATTCCTCTCCTCTGGATATGCCTGTGCGGTTGATTCTTTATCCATCCATCCATCCCGTTCTCTATTTCTCTCACTCTCTCACTCTCATTTCTCTCTCTTATAACTAATATATCTCTCTCGCTCGCTATATCTCTCCCTTCCTCCATTCCGCTCTCTCTCTCTCTCTCTCTCACTCACTCTCTCTCTATCTCTCTCTCTCTCTCTTCCTACCAAATCCATCCATCTACACTATTCTATCAATCTCTCGAGTATCAGTATCGACGACACACACACACACACACACACACACACACACACACACACAAACACACACACACACACGCGCGCACACACCAATGCAGCTCTATTCCACTTAGTTCCAGTCGATACGCGACTGTTTGTATTCACGTCTCTGTAGAAAAGACTTTGTCTGACGACCACATAGCTATGTGAATGAGACTAAGAGACGGAACGTCTAACGTAATTATGCTGAAATATTCATGGCGGTATTACGTCACCGTTCGCAGCCAGACGTTGTATAATTGGAAAGGAGACACAAATAGCAGCACGCCGGCCGTCGGAGAGAAGCTACGGAGACTTCACACAATGGCCTGAACAACCCTTGGTGGTCATATATTACACAAATCTGGGCTGCGTTCAATCAGCACAGGGCTGAATAAGACGCTTAGGTAAACTGGTTTCCTGCCCCATCTACGGTTCATACGTCTCTTTAGACAGTGGCTAGTGTTGTAAGCCGCTTGCTAGCGCGTGTGTTATTGAACGCACCTCTGCTGTGTGGTGAGGATTCAGCTTCCGGTTGGAGGTCGAGGACATTGGCAGGAGCCATTCATCTACCAGGATCCGAGATTACGAAATATTTTGAGTACGATTTCATGAGCTCAAATTTGATATGGGGCTTTTGTGTGAACACAACTTTAAATTAACCATATCCCTGCTGGATTAGGCACATGTACAACCCTTTATAGCATATCCGGTTGCCTTCAACATTGGATAAGGATAATCTCGGGCCATATTGCTTCAATGTTTGGGCGTTGCTTAATTCCAGCTGTATAATTATGGAAGTATGCTAAATCAGAGAGCATATGAGAACATATACAGATAAATAGCATCTTGCTAAATCAACGGTGCATCTTGATGAACATTGCCTATCAATGCAGAAATGCAGCCTATAATCTGCCTACTAGTTGACCCGTTTGAAGTTTCTTCGATGGACAGTAACTAGGCTGACCCTGAACCAGTACGAGCGGTCTGTAGAGGATGCATGGAAGAAATTATGAATATGCAAATAGTGTTTTTTGTTTACATGTAACGGAAGCAGGACATATTTTGAATTAGTTGGATGGATACCTCCTCACCTTCAGTATCACCAGCTGGGCTTCGAACTCAGAATCACAAGATTGCAAAATACATAGCGCTTTGGCCTCAGACAATATACAACAGAGTGCGAGGGCGGAAAGATAGGGGAAACTCTGATTACCAGAATGACATGTGTTTGAACACACACATATATATATATCGATATATATATATATATATATATAATCTTGAAAACTGCTCTAATTTCAAATGTATAAAGCATTCTGCTTGTTTGTTTTCTTCAGTATATGAAATGTTGCTGCTTCCATCATATTATGTTACCCGTTAATTGGTTTATTGATTGATTTAATTAGAGCTTAGATTCGCTGTAAATAGTGTTTAGTTGCACTTATAGTTCCAGTAAGAACGTTAAACCCTTCAACAAGTGTAGATCGTCATGCAACTCAGATCTTGATTATTTGGTCAGTCAGTTTTTGCGATATGATGTCCTCCACATCTACTTCACAGCGACAAACTGTTAGGTATCCCGTTCCAGGATCCTAACAAACTCTCAACAGGATCCTGGCAGTGCAATTTTACATGGGGTGTCCTGGACATCCGAAAGGTCACAATTGCTATACATGTGTACATGCATATATGCATAGGATCTTGGGAATTATTTGAGCGCATTCTTCACAACTACCTCAGTATTGAGATGTTCTCTCTGAGCTTGCAAGAGCTTGCAAGGAGACCCTGTAGATTATCGGGGGTTCCACGTAAATGGAATGGGATGATAGAGGTACGTGGGATAACGAACCCGCCCAGACTGATTTAGTTTCGTCTCTCTTAATGTATTATTACGGACAACTGTGTCGTTGTTGAGTAATGAGGAAGGTTTGGATCATGCCTAGTTACTTTACATTCTTGGTGTCGATCTCGTACTGGAGGATGATGAGCAGACCAAATACCAAATGGCAATGACAATTTCGTGGAGTAATTTTATTCGGCTGCAAATTCGGAATACTCTATATATAGAGTAATCATGTTTAAGATATGCACGAATATTGCGCCAAGGAAACACTCGAAAGCGTGCTCATAGAACTTAATTATCGGATCAGTTTGTCCTGATTTTCATTCTCAGTACCCTGGGGAGTATACTATCGTCATGCAACTCAGATCTTGATACTATCATACAGCCAGATGTCGTTACAGACGCTAGAAAGGTAGCATTCATATCCCTGCTGAAAGAGATATTGAAGGCAGATGCTGTTTGTTTTGTTTTGTTCTTTAAATAAACAATATTACATTTTAAATGATGAATAGGGCGTGAAAGTAATGGTGGGAGCCTCATTGTGAAACTGACTTCCGGGGACGCACCACTGACACGCCCTATAGCCCAGTATACTGCAGTAGTGATCCTTAGAAAAAGTGTCACCTATCTCTTTTCTTCTTATTTTCCACTCATTGGTGCGTCTCGTCTCGGTCAGCATGTTGAGGATTTTCTCATAAATTTTAGTTTTCCGGGTTTTTTTTCTTAGTTTGAATGTACACGGTAGATGTAATGGATGCAGATCTTTGCATATTTTTTCACCTGCGTGTTATCTTTTACTTCCAGACCTTGATGCGGCTCGTCTCGGCCTGCATGCGGTAGACAGGGCGGAGGTGAAGTCATGGATGAGGAGAGGCATGAGGAATATCAGATTTTCCGCCGCTTCACCCGCGATTCGCTCTTCAACGTCGAGAGGAGGATCGCGGAAGAGCAGGCAGCGAAAGAAGCGCACAGGTCTGATTGGTCAATATATTTTATATTGGCAGGCCCGTACTGATTGTTGCAATAGCGGCCCATTCATATTTTACATATTTTACATAGAGTTATATATTTATTTTAATATTATAATAATAATAATAATTTTAATAATAATAATATTTACAAAATAAAAATAAAAACAAATACAATTTTAAACAACCAACTAGGCAATAATAAAATAACTAACTACTACTACTACTACTACTACTAATACTAATACTACTACTACTACTACTACTACTACTACTACTAATAATAATAATAATAATAATAATAATAATAATAATAATACTTGTTTTCAGATTGAGGGAGGCGGGTGATGACTCGGACTCGGAGGAGGAGATTGAGGAGCCGAGTCATCATGAACCGGAACCTAAACCCAACCCTAAGCTGGTGGCGGGCCGGAAGCTCCCTCCGTCTCTGGAGGAGGGGTCGAGCAAGTACATGGGTCGACCTATAGAGGATTTGGACGACTACTACCATAACCAAAAGGTGACGTTTACAATATGTGTGTGTGTTATCCTCTGGCTCAGCATCCTCGAAACACGGATCATTATGACCACATCTAACCTCCGTTGACGGTGTAGCCATAATTACCAGGGTTTAGAGGATGGAGGCTCAGTTGCTTGAGGGAAGTAAAGAGCGTATTCGATTCAATAATCGACCTACCCTTGAGTGACTGTCGAGTGATGAAATTAGCCATAGTTGGTCGAATGTTTGAAACGAATACGCTCAAAGAGACGAGTTTGGGGAAGCAAGATTTTGAGTGATGTGAAATGTGACAAAACAATATGAAATTATTCATCGCTACCATATTACATTCATGTGAGCTATTACCTGTTCATTAACAATCCCAATAATGTGTTTTATCTTCTCAGACGTTCAACGTTATAGGAAAGGACAAGTCTATTTACCGGTTCAATGCCACCAACGCTATGTTTATCCTCAGCCCGTTCAACCCCATCAGACGAGTCGCGTTATACATACTAGTTCATCCATATCCTTTTACATAACATATATTTGCATGTGGTAATATAAGAACACGGTGTATGCATACGGAGCATATCCCTTGTGAGCATGTTCAATAAGCATATGCATTTTACTATACTATCTGGGGAGGATATATTTTGTCATGGAATATGGTCCGCATTATTATTTTAATATCGTTATTATTATTATTATTAGTAGTAGTAGTAGTAGTAGTAGTAGTAGTAGGAGGAGGAGGAGGAGGAGGAGGAAGATGAGGGAGGAGGGTGCGGAGGAGGAAGAAGAGGGAGGAGAGGGCGGAGGAGTAGAAGGAGAAGGAGGAAGATGAAGAGTTCCAGATAGCATACAGAATATATAAATCACTTTGATTGTATTCTTCTAATGCACCTAACACAATTTGTGTCCAAATACATGACCATCTTGATAAATAAAACCAATCTGAACTTTTTACACCCAAGAAGCCACGTAGACCTACTTGGTTCATGCATGGTTTTATTGAGAGTTAACGTTCAGTGTGTTCAAATGTCACACGACCTGTCCCGTAGTTCTCTCTCAACATTATAAGGCCATAAGCAAATAATATACAGCCAGCCGAGTCATTTTAGTCCGGTAATGTGTGTATGTCCAGACTGTGCTATGAGCGAGGTGTGACCATTTGCATTCCAAGTTTACTATGTCAGACTATCTCCAAGAGCCATAGAAAGCACTCGACGGTGGAAACCATCTAGGAATTGACGCTTGTCTACATCATCCGTATTCAGCGGAATTAGACGCTGCTTCACCGCTGATTAGACTATCCGTGTCGTGTTCGGAATACAGAGACTTCAAATCGGAGCATACAATAGTGCACGTTGCTTCCCATTATCACTAGACTGAAGAGTCTTATCTTATAATATTATAGGACTGGGTTCATTCTCTTGGCGAGAAGGTTTGCAAGCCAAATATATATAGCATCCACTGCGCATATACCTGTAGTGGATGGCGTATTGAAGTAAGAGTGCTAGTATAGCCCACACGTTGTGTGTGGACTACTTCCAAGGAGACACGTCCTTTTTATTATTCATGTTCTTTAAAAGGATAAAGCGAGACATGCATTGGTCTTCATTATCCAGACACGTGACTGGTTGATGTCAAATCTCCAGCGGCCAACTACAGCTAACCATTACTGGTCATGCCTGTGTTTAAAGTGTAGCCACTTTGGTACTCCAAATGTTACCTAGGTCCATTTGTTAAGCGGAGTTCTTACTTCCTTATTGCATTAATCGCCGTTTTTATAAATCAAACATAGTCTGGAATGTTTAGCAACAACATTACTTTTGTTGAAGTCACCAGATATGCAGCTGTGGACGTCACTGGAGTTACCAAGGCAAAGAAGCAGACATTGGACAAATCGAGATTGAGCTCAAGGGTGTGGAAACTAAGATTATGCCAGTATGCTGATAAGACTTCCAAACATGTTCTTGTTTATAATGGACTAAAACTGAAATTGTATTCTTCGTTTGTTGTGAAGTTATCTTTTCGATGCAGTTACGATAGAATGCGATACCATCATTTGTTTAGCATAAGCTCACAGGTTTTTTTTTCAACACCATGCGATGCATAATTTTCTCTGCTAGTCTAGTACTGCTAGAAAGATAGCTGACAGGAATTATCGGTCCTGAACTCCCGGTTTCGAATAAGGCCATCGCTAAGATCGTGTCCTCGCATCGACACGGATGATGGATGTGGTAATGCCTAAGTCAGCGACATGTCGAGACTATTCAATTATTCTTTCCAGCTCCCATCCTTCTTGGGGTGTTAATATATTCTAGTGTCCAATTGTTTTCAATGGTTTCGTTTGCAGAAGATCTCTTATCTCCTACGAGACCATAGCGCTCTCGTAGCGATCTCTTGTACATGGGGATTGGAAACTTTACGGGAGCGCTATATGGTCTTAGTGTGGATATGAGAGCTTCGTGAAACGATACCACGCATTACTGGACATCCGCACGTAATCACACACTAATTCTTCTTTCTCGTGTGCATCAAAAATTAATCCACTACCATTTAAAAAGAAGTAGCATTGGTCACGACGACAATATATCAAGACTAATATGAACACATTTCTTTTACAATAATGACGCATTCGTGACACGAAAACTCCATTATGAGTTTCATTTTGGATTTAAAGCATTTTCAGCGATCATTATCACTAGTCAAGTATTCTGAGACCTCATGACATTTCGCGAGATGACAGCCCCAGTTTCCTAGATGCTTTGTCAAACGCCGCAGAAGAAAACAGCTCCGCCGCAAGGAGCTGCCTCGCGGAGTCCACTGCCCATGGAGCCTCGCTCTGATCTGTGTTTGTCCACCAAGGGCGTTATATCATTGTTTAATGACAACTGTTATCGGAATTGAATTTGCTGTTGCAATTACTGTGTCGTACTTTTCAATTTATCACAGAAATTATTCTAATTTTCCCTCTTTCAAGTCCGATGTAACATAATAAGAACGCAAGATTGACCATTTCTCAAATCGATATTTGTTCACGTGCCCACTCATTGCAAGCGCTGGTTTCTTTAAGGTGGAAAATAAACTCGCAAAAAGGTCAATTCACCGTATTTAAGATAATCCTTCTTCCCAGGGGACTTCCATGCATATTGCACGATGAAGGAAACGGAATCTGTCTACAAATAAAGTCAGTCTGAGTCCGGCAACAGAACATGAACATATATGTTAAGTTATCAATTTTACCTGAGACTTGAATTACTCGTTCGTGTTGCACTTACGTCATTGAAATACTCTTTTTTTTTCAACATATCATATTCACCATCTGTCCTGTACATATCTGTATGTCTTATGACATGTGTTGATGGGCAAACAATAAAGATACTTGAAATTTGAAAGTTATATTATATACAGATGGAGTACCAAAAGTAGATTATCTGAAGGTGACTGGTGATACAATGTGTAGATTTGTAAATTTTACATTTTAGTTGGACTAGTATATGTTTCTATGAACTTTAATGGTATTTTATATGTTAAATGGTTCTTATTTTATTATACATCTTGATACTATTGACGTTCCTTTCGTTGCCAGAAAACCATTTGAAACATTTTTACGAATTATAAAATATAGTTGGTTGCATAATAACATAGCTTTGTCAATTCCATATTTAATGTTTATATTTAAGTCTTCATAGTCAGTCATAATTAACAGTCAAAGCAAAATCCAATTGATACCTTAAAGATACTTCAACCAGCTTAAATATGATTTGGCTGGAGATCTCAGATGTGAGCGAGGCCTGACTACATCGCCATACTGCTGACAATGAGTCACGATGCAAGTAATAGCACGAGATTCTAGGTATTGTCAAGAAAAGTAATGTCGATGCAGGCACACCGTTTTAGAGACCTTATATAGAGGGATATTATATATAGCGCCTGTTGGCACGCAACACAATGTAATATACTAACTGATAGCGCAATTTCACGCAACACCAATGCATTAACATACATATGTGCTTTAGATATAATTTCTATAAGTTTATATTTTTTAAACAATATTTATTGGAAAAACTTCCCGGATACACGAATCAATTTTGTATCATAAGAGTTACCCGACGGCGGTTATCGTCGTCCGCATCACTTAGAATCATAAGTATTCGGTATTATATTTATGATAGATTCCTTATCAAATATTGATCAGCATAGATCTCCCTCAAATTTGTGACATCCAAGCAGAACATAAATAATATGCACGTATTCATAGGATATTATATTATGCCCTTACCTGGGAATGTGTTGCGCCCTTATATTGCCTGGGAATGTTTTGCGCCCTTGCCTGGGAATGTGTTGCGCCCTTGTCTGGGAATGTGTTGCGCCCTTGTCTGGGAATGTGTTGCGCCCTTGCCTGGGAATGTGTTGCGCCCTTGCCTGGGAATGTGTTGCACCCTTGCCTGGGAATGTGTTGCGCCCTAGTCTGGGAATGTGGTGCGCCCTTGCCTGGGAATCATTGGATAATATGAAGATGATTAGCCTATGCATATAGTTCTAAGAGAATACCTAATACTAATTGTTAATATATACGGTCACTATTTAAAGACATGGACCTTCTGAATGTGTGTGCATGGATCGACTATATTACAGTATATTAATAGTCAAATGTAAAATGGCAGCTTCACCGCAGACTTTGAGAAATGGCATATCATGTTATTTAAGTAACGTGTCATTTTAACATACATTCTTTATGAACGACGTTAGACAGCCACTTTAAAGCGGCGTTCAATCTGCTTAATCGTTTCATGTGCTATGGTTGTTAGTTCAGTTGTCGCTTTAATTCGTACTATCTGATTGGCATTGAGCTACCATTGGCACTTTAATTTGCAATGGTAAGTGAAATCGACGCGGTTTCATTAACATGCGAATGTTCATTATTGATTGTACTAGCGAGTAATGAATGAGCACACTTTGTTCCTTGTTCATTAGAGGAATAGCATAGTACATTAGATCTAACTAGTATATATCTTTAAACTGTTTATAAATATATTTCTCAAGGCGGCGGATGGTAGCGCGATGGTAGAACGTTGGGTCGGAGCCAAACGTTCTTCCGACGCGATACTGTAGGATACGCTATATAATTATAACTGTAGCGTTCAAATGTATAATTGAATGTATATTTATATATCTCTTGTACCACCGTTGGTGGTTTTATGAGAATAAACTGTCTGTCTGTCTGTCTGTCTGTTAAAATAATGTAAAGCTAATGCATTCTTACTAACACATTCTAATAATCATCCTCAAATATATATACTAGTATTATTTTATTATTTTTACATTAATGTTTTGGAGACGTTGAACAAATATGACTGTTACCTCATACTCATACATAAATGCATTCTTACTAACACATTCTTACTAACACATTCTAATAATCATCCTCAAATATATATACTAGTATTATTTTATTATTTTTACATTAATGTT
>JAUTBZ010129638.1:0-14396 GCA_032361785.1 Lepetodrilus galriftensis
CATCAAAATATGGACCTTTGGGTCAGCCCAGGGGGCATATGCAGAGGCTGGTCAGCGGCAGAAATACATTTCTGAACGTCCGATGTCACTACCTGAACGCCTATATACTTAGATATTGGTACACCTCGTTAGTTTGAGTTCGAGGGTCTGGGCTGCAGGTCTAGTACTAATTGAATGTATTTGGAATAATATTGAAACATGTACAAAAAAAACTTATAAATATAGTAGGTCTTCACTTTTCAAATTTCAATTTCAATTAAACTTTATTCCATCTAGCCATTCACCGTGGTACCCGCCACCCGGTACAAATCTGGTTTATATAACTAACGGCCATACATGACACAATGTCATTACTTTTTATGGCAGATACGCTATTAAACTAGACGTTTGTTCCTTCTTTTGTGTGTTTAAAAAAATCATGAATAGCTTCCTCAATCGGGAACTATGAGTGAATGGCAGTCATGAATTTGTGTCTAAAGGTAACGGTAACTTCAACCTTATCCACAGACGACTCTCTAGCTAAGGTTGAGGTTACGGTGATCTTACAGTTACGCAGGTTCGTACAGGAGTGCCTAAATACGTAGGCTATTATGAGCCGTAATTATAGGCACAACTGTGCCCATGTAAACTAACCTGGAGAAGTACGTGTAGCTTTTCACTGATCAATGTTGATCACAGGTAGAATAAAATAGCCACATTTTCAAAGCCACATTTTGCTGCCAGGTTGTTATTACACACTGGTCTGAATAATCAATATATAATAACCAATAACCAATAATATACCACCACGTACTCAGGATACACTTTCTTCGAGTACCCTTTTGTACATGCACAAATATGTTGTAAATAAATTAGATTTGAAATAATACGAAGGTTTAAATATTTCAAGCTATCGATTAATATAATGGTATTGAATCTATGCCAGGATCAATACTATTATGTTTACATCTATGAACAATAGGTGTCAATGTGAGGCATACTTGGATTGTCCTCTTTAGTTTCAGGCGTCAAGTGGCAACATGATCCCACAACTGCCTGGCTAACTCCATTGAACATTTAATTAATCGATAGCTTGAAATATTTAACCCTTGATATTATTTCAAATCTAATTTATTTAGCAACATATTTGTGCATGTGCATGTGCGGAAGAATTAGTTAATTTAATTTACGCATTGATTAAAACTTCATGACGAAAGATTGTGTACGCAGTAGAAAGCTACACCAACAACGTACACTCAACAGGTACGTTCCATTCCAGATTGTACGATAGTTTAATGATGACCAGATCACCCGTTCATGATCACTCCACTACGATAACATAATCATATTAGTGGATTTGGTGGTTCTATCATATTGTCTAGGTTCTAGTCTAGGTTCTATCATATTGTCTAGGTTCTATCATATTGTCTAGGTTCTATCATATTGTCTAGGTTCTATCATATTGTCTATTGTTTGACAGGCACCTGCTCACCATGGGTGCACGTCTGGTGCAAACAGAAAACCGCTGGTGACAAAGGTGAGCCTACAGTTGATGTAAGTTTTACTGATGGACTCGTTACTATAGGATTTTTAAAAAGTATAGTATCTTGAACATCCAAATTCTTATTTAGACATACCGAAAGAAATATCATTTCTACTGCTTAGCTACTAAACACATCCAAGAAGCAAAATAAACCAAAAACAAATTCCTGAGGTTAATAGCCAAATATGAAATATAACTGAGAAATGTTTGGTATCTAAAAGGCGCTAAGATCGTTCTATATCGACAATCCGGGCCCCTGCTGTAATAGAGTATAACGAATTTCCTTCTATCTCATACGCACATCTCTGGCTGTGGTGTGAATATTATAGACGAGTTTCCACCCGACGGATGAAGACATCAACTATGATCTCTGCAGGTTAGGAGAAATCGATCCACCTCGTTGTTGTCCACGCATTATCTTCCCGTTGGCGATTCCTGGTCCATTGTCTCCGCTACCTGAAGCGGTTATGCTCTCCTGGCAACTTAGTATACATACTTCCCGGGCAAAGATAGATGGCTTATTAAGACACAATTGCCCTGGCAAGCGTTGGAGCATTATAGTTGCTGCAGAGGTCCTTTGAATCCGCGGTTCTTTTAGACCTCCTTGACGACGGTGGACATAATAGTTACGGAATTAATGTGTTCCACGAACCTTCACTTATCAAGTTGGTTAGTAATCGGGGGATAGATGGCAAGATTATTAAGGACAATTTCTCCTATCGGTTATGATGGTTTGTTCAGTGCAAAGCATTCAGAGAAGATGTTATACAACGACGTGCATTGGTGCTTAGACGTTAACATTATGGCTATGTTCGGCTAGAGCAGCAGGATACGCTAGCCAGTGTCGTTGCCAATTGGAATGGATATATCAGAGAAATGTATGTGAATGGCGAATTCGTGGACTGATGCAACACAGGACTGAAGTACACAGTGATAGTGATAGGACCAGTGTGAAGGACGCAATGTTACGACAGGATCAATGTTATAGCATTGTATACATTTGTACCTCTTCGCGGTCATTCTCTGTGTACTTATTGTCTCAATTGGAACTGTGATGTGTTGTGATTTCGTTAGCGAAATTGAGATACCCTGACATTTTTACATTTGTTCCGTTGAAAAACTTAAGAAGATATTTCTGCATGTGTTGGTTTGAAATATCTCTACACATAGTCTAACATGCATTAGCGACTACTTTGAGAAGACATTTTTTGAACATACCAGTATCGTTGAGAAGAAATGGATGTAAATTCTAACATCGATTGTTTTCCAAACTGTCAAACGATATACGCAATACTGTACGTTGGATAATAACATGTTTGTCACTAATGACCCACACTCAAACCCGGCAATTATTATGGCACTAGCTACTAGAAGAGATCATACATATTTATAGCTGTGTGGGCAATGCCTAATTAGTATACAGTATCTAGTTAGTAGTATATTGGCAGTGTGTGTATTTACTTTGTACGGTGTTCATCGCGTAGATGCCATGTCTGACGAGACCATGGATGCAACAAGGACACGTGGAAGATACCATAACCCAAGATCTAAATTCGAGTCAACAACGGATGAGGAATTATATTCAGAATCCGAGCAATATCAGAGAAACGTACCGGAAGTGTGGGACACGAATACCGATTGTAACTGTCCACCTCCTGTTCCACAGCCCACAGTGTACATCCGGGTAGTCTTCCTGAAGGTCGGGGAGATCGACACGTTGAAGGAACAGTACTCAGCAGAGATCTTCGTTCAGGCAAAATGGCGGGAACCCTCGTTGGACAATTTATCTGATGTGGTGAGTTAGTTAATCTCATATCAGGATAATATTTGTGGTCAGGATTACAAATTTGAAATCTCCATAGTCTGCATAGACTAACAGAAATGGTATTCTGAAAGAGTAATACCGTCATAAAACTGTAATAGTATTTTAGCATTTATCATCCTTGGTCTGTCAGTAACAGCCGGTGCCCGCAGGTTTCCAATATGACACTTGCCTCCACAGCAGAGCATGTTTAATAATGAAAACTGTGTACAGCGGTAACTTCCGGTATGTGCAGTGGCCAGAGCATGTGACACGATATGACACGATTCACTCCACAGCGGCTGCGCGACATCGACTGGGAGGAGAAGTGGAACCCTAAGCTGTTGGTGCAGAACTGTGCCAGTGACCAGACACAGAAAGTCTGGTTCGACGTCCACCGCAGTCACGGCGAGGCGTACGTCCTGGAGAAGAGAAGGTTGAAGGGCTGGTTCACGGAAAACATGGAACTGGAGCTCTTTCCCTTTGACATCCAGGTAACGTTGACTTCTTAATACTCATGGCATCCCTTTACCGGAGCAATGGTGTGGTCTGTGGCTAAGGATGCAAGTGAGGTTTCCCTGAAAATACGCTGTTTTGAACAGGGGTACCCTGGACCTAATGTAGCTGCAGAACTGTAGCTATAAAATGCCCCGTTTACTATTTTGCTATTTATTCTGGCACCCTATATCCGAGAAACACAAAGAACAACTTCCCGTCCATACTGGTACCCTAAACGGTAGTAAACGGAGCATTTTATAGCTACAGTTCTGCAGCTAGACCTAATGCTGATGTACAATAGACTCTGAATCAAGGTATGCCATTGTGTACAGGTCGTCCTCTGTAACCTTGTCTTTCTACAATATAAATGCAAATTTATATGAATGTCAGGCGCTCTGTATAAGTTATACAAACATCGTGTTGCCCGCATTAAGTGCATTCGCTATGATTTCAGCATTTGTCACTGAACATAACCTCCGACCTCTCAAGTTCTGACGTCACTCTCGTGGAAGACGAGAGCGAACAGAGCAGCGTCAACAGACTTAGCTTCATAGACGAGCAGGAATGGGAGATGAGGAACTTCGTGGAAATGTTGCCCCGTGAGAACAAGCGAGAGTACAGCAACACGAAGAACAACTTCCCGTCCATACTGGTTCGGTGCTGCGCTTTCAGAAGGCCGGGATTCTTCATCTGGAACATCCTGTGCGTCATGGTTAGTCCGGACTTCCGCTTATCAGCAATGATATAGGCATACTGCTTTTGTCTTGGCTTTCTTTCTAATTAATGTCAGTATATTTAGTAAGGCTCATCAAAGGGTACTTCTATTCCACATTTTCTCTCCTAGACTACGATAGAACTGTGGTGCAGGAGAACCTTTGATGCCTTTTGCTAATCTTTACTTGTTGACAACAAATCTTTCATTTCCTGTCCACTTGCGCATGCTCCCACAAACGTACACTATACTGACTTCTGCCTGGCTATCAACTGTACCGGATGTTGCAGGGTCTCATCAGCTCACTGTCGTTCTCCACCTTTGCCGTGGACCTCAACAAGCCTCAGAACCGCCTCCAGCTGTCCTTCACTCTCGTCCTCACCGGAGTCGCCTTCAAGTTCGTGGCCTCACAGTCCCTTCCTAAAGTGCCATACCTGACATACCTCGTGAGTAAAACTTCTACATGGATGTCCCTTATGAATATGTTCCTCATAAATCGTATAACACAAGTCTCGTGTGTCATACCAAACATATTTCGTGGGTAAAACATATTTAGTGCCATAGTATACATATTTGGAAAGTAAAACATTGTATTATTTACCTAAGGCTAATGCCATGTTTGACATCCAGTAAATCATCCAGTATCATACTAAGTATCTTGAGTAAAACATTTACGTACTGTCATACTTGACATATCTAATGGATAACAGATGATCGATGCTTTCCAACGTATTTAACAATATTTTGTCATGTTCAATACAATATGTTATCAATGGTTATGACGTTCTCATTATCAACTTTTTGAATGAAACGATTATGTGAGTCTACACCTTGACGTGTTTACAATGTCAACACACTCTACAGTGAAATTAAATTGAGAACCTAATAATTCCATAATCATTTCCTTGATGTGTGGCACATGACGGCATGGCCACCATACAGATGTATCGACTTGTACCATGTACCATATTGTACCTTCCAGGACCGGTACGTGCTCATCTCAATGTGTATCATGTACCTGGTGTGTGTGTGGCACGCTGTGGTGACCCTGGTACATGACCCGGAAGTCGCCATAACTCTGGACTTGTGGGCCTGGATTGTCCTCGGCATCTTATTCCTACTTTTCCAATTAATTTTCATCATTACTGTCAAAATAAATGTAAGTATATTATTACTGTTCAGTTTTATATTCTACAATTTGTATTTACCTAGACGTGTTATAATTGTTTTCTGAATAGCTGTGTTTATCTAAACCAAACTGATTCATGATATATTGCAATGTGCTTATTTTAGGCTATATCATAATCCTTGTTAATCGTCTATATAGGGATAAAGTTTTCATGTTAAAGGGACAGTATAGAAATACCTTTAGTTTTCATCATGTGATATTCAATATTATTGAAATCTCAGTAAATGTTGTAAAGCTATACATCGCTATATACTGTTACTCTATAAGAATGCTTGATGTACTAGTATGTAGAATATTCACAAAAGCAAGGTTCTTGGCTAGATCTAATCATTCTATTCCCGCCATGCTCAACATATTTCAGAGTACAGCGCGACGGCGAGGCGTTTTTGATGCTGAGACCGTGTATAAGGTACGTTTCATATTTAGCTAAGTAGTTGTTTTAGCTCAGTGGTAATGTTTGAATGCCGCTGTCTGGTTGTAAATCTTATAATTATTATGTTTCCGCCTACGATTAACAGTGCACTCTGGCAATACAAGCATATTTATAAGACCGGCAATATTAAGCTGCGAAAACTGGCACAATTTTGAAGTCTCTGCCAGTGACAACGCATTTTGAACATAATTAGTCATTTTGTTCTGAGATTAATTAGAGGTGCTAACCCGTAAGAAGGTGTCTAAATACTGGTATGTCATTGTATTACACATGATCTTTCATCACAACCACACTATACTGCATGTATAAGTTACAATATTCAATAAAGGTATATTGGAGAATCTGTTTGGAATGATTCTGTATCTATACCCCCATTGTGCTATATGCAATGAGCATCGTATAGTCACCTTAATTTATCTTTGGTTTCACTTTATACATGTTAAACATATAACATTTCAGGAGAAGGTTACCAGATTACTCAAACTAGAACGGACTACGGGATGGAAACAGAGACACGGAAAGACGACGGAATTTGGACTGTGAACCATCTGATACAAGCACTAGCTAATATCTGCTGTGATCTGGTCCTCATTGCAACGTACATTCTGTTGTTCACCGCTTTGAACAATACATGGATATTATCTGAGGTTAAAAGAGATATTTGCCACTATGAATTCCCCCCGTGTTCAGTTGTCGGTCTGTGTTTTGCTTACGGACTCCCGTGGAAGCAGTTAGTAATATTTAACATCAAAATCATGGCATATTTGACAATTGAATTCGGTGGATTCGTCCTCATGTGAGAGATGATCAAATGCAATTTAATATCTGTGCATTGTGAACATACGCCACCCAAGTATTAACGGAGAGAGATGATCTGAGATCGGCGATTGTGTTCCTAATATTGTTCGTTTTTAGAATTGGGGTTTAGAGCTGCTTTCAAAATTCTTTCACTTATATCACGACTTGTCAGTTTATGGCAGGAGGAAACATACAACATCCTTAAACGCTGAATGTTGCAGTAAACCTGCGAGCATCGGCTGGTTCTGACAGACCAAGGATGATATTTGGATTGCCACTCTACAATATAGCGCATACTATCAATTCAAATTCAATTTCAATTCAATTCAATTCAATTTAAATTTATTCAAATTTATTTCCTCTAAACCACCCACGGTATCAGTATCGCGTCAGAAAATTGATGCCGTGCTCCCAGGGCGGGATTAGAGCCTGGAACCTATACAGCTCTGAAGTCCAACGTTCTACCACTGCGCTACCACCAGTGTCTAAGCGGGAATCTTACACTCATACGTCACGAAATACTGTACATGTGATAACGAAATATAGTTGTGATTAATATGTTGTTCATTACCATACTAGTATCATAATACACAGTTGATCGGCTTTTGTACAGAAAATTCAACTGAAGGCCACTATGTCAGATCTGAAAACCAAAGCAGTATCGATACATGTTCCAGTTGATCATGCAGTATAAATTATAATGTTCGATTACTAGTATTGATGTTATTGACAATCTGTTACGATAACACGTATATTACCAAGTCATAAATCTTAGTCATAGAATCGAACTACAATGTCACGTGGTCAAGATTTAGGGTCCCGTTCCACACAACTATCGTAACGCTATCGTCTCATATCAGTATTAACTTCTCGTGAGGCTCTGTCTATTAGCATTAGTTCTGTGGAACGAGATCAGGTATTAATCCTCTCGTTGAAGTAATCTTCTTTATCGCGGCCTGGCGGGTATCGATCGCTCAATCGTCAGTTACGTACGTATAGGTTACCCCTGCACCTATGACCGCTCAGACAAATCTACCATTGTCACACTCCAACGACGTTCTATATTAAACATGGGCATGACATACAGTCGACATTACGAACAATAACCTGTGCCAATGGATACCTCTTGTTCATGCTGTTATGTATTTGCTGTCTTACACATATCGGGGATTCTGAAGATTTCGTAAACATTTTGGAGCATGCAGGTTAGGAATTCGGATTGCTGTAGCCATGGGTGACCAGAATGTGGCTAAAGAAGTCGTAATTGATGACGCTCACGCCGCTAAGAACAAGGTGGGTTTTGTCGTCAGCACTCTTTGTCATACACTGCTCAAATACATGTATTCGTTTTACGGTTACCAGACATTTAGATCATTCTTATTTGACTTCATCCCGAATTGCATTAATATTATAATAATGTCAGGTTGATATACAATGTATTTTCTTTGAATTTGGGTTTAAATCCGCCTTCAAGATTATTCACATACAATAAAATTCCTTATTACACCAAACGTGTTTAGTTACACTGAAGGTAGCTAGGATGGTACACCGTTGCTTCATCACATCGCGTTCGAGATGAACCACCAACGATGGGCATGCATGTTTAAAATCTAATTAACTTCTGAGAGATTCATAGACGACTAGGTAAGATCAGACAGTCGGCGAACATTATATCACTGTGTTATACATTGCAGTCTGTACGTCTGCGGGTCAGTCTGTACTTCTTTGGTTGGTTGGTCAATATATATATGCCCTCGATTGGTCAGTCTGCGTGTATCTCAGTGGGTCATTCGCACAAAATATAAAGTTCCCCTCAAAGAATCTCCATTCACAATTAGGTCAACCCAATGGGGATATAATTCCTTTATCAATGGCATTGATTGAACCACCAGGGTTTTATGGGTTAAATCCCTACTTGTAGATAAGGCCCATACAGTACGTGTTTGGTAATTAATACGTATATAGTATGACAGGTTGGAACGGTGTTATATTTACGTCTAAGCATGGATTGACCACAAGTTGAAATAATAGGTTGTAATTAGCGAAGTATGTAGGCCTTCACATTGTGCATACTAGTTATAGTATTTATAAAGATTACCACTTATGCAATTATAATGGAATATTATATAATATTGAAGTAGATCTATATATTATAAATCACTAAAACATCAATATAACTATATAAGTATAATGTGTTTATGCTTATAATAGCCTATTATATGCGATTTATATCCATAAATATTAACACACAAATAAAATGTCGAACTGTTCATCTAAGGTATATTTCCAAAGTAAATAATCCATTGGTCAATGTAGCTCGGTAAATGATTAAGGTCAGAAAAAACATTTCATCGAGAAATATATTTATAGCATTGAAAATATAATGGTTTAAACAATATGTATTTCCCCAAAGAAAAACAGTACATCGTAACAATCACATATATAAATAAAGAATGAGAAGTGGATGGGCAAACAGGAGGTAAAATCCTCCTATATAAATGTCTTTCCACTTCAAACGAGATTATATAATTGTGTATGCTATGCTATACATGACGATGAAGTATAAATAGCTCTGTCTTTCATTCTAAAACATACATATAGAAAGCTATCTAAAGTCTGTACATTTGTTTAGTCATAATACGTGAACAAACGTAGGTCAAATACTAATTAAGTACAGTCTACGATGCCAAAAGCATTTCGAGTTAAACAAGCAGTATGTGGTATTCGTATAAGAGTATCCTCAAATTGTATTCCATGGATGCTGTAGTAATGCCATCCTCGAAACAACGACCAATATTGATGACCTTTAACCTATTTACTATCCATCAATTGACGTAGACATACTGGTCTGTGTTTCGAGGATGTGGTATACACGTGGGTAATTGTATACCGTATTCCTTCGTACAGCGGAAGATACTGCTGAAGATAGTATTCTTGAAGATAAACAACATCGACACTATCTTGGAGCAGTATGAAGCCGATGTCTTTCTTCAAGCAAAATGGAGGGAACCATCCCTGGACAGTACTAATAAGGAGGTAAGGCGTCTGCAACTGGTTCCTTTCTATAGAGACTGTGCGTGTATTACGAACGTAGACATTCATGCATTAAAACTCTAGCCAGAGAATGGATGGCAGGGTAGTTGGTTTCATTTTATACAATACCTCTCTGTTTATATCAAATTTTAATAGACTTTTTGGCATGATCTATACCTGGCCCCCGTTTCACGATGTTGTCCTAACTATAGGAACTCCTAACCAGGGTTATCACATCCTAAAGTGTTTCACGACCATATCACAAGTCATATACCTTCTTAAATCGTCATCTAACTTAGGAGGTGATAAACTGGTTCATAACTTTAGGAGGTCACAACTTTAGGAGGCCGTCGTGAAACGGGGGCCAGGTTTTTCATGTTCTTCTTCGAATATATTATCATATATGGGTAAATTGAATAATTCACAGACTAAACAATTTCAAGGCACTATCTTAACATGTGTCTTTCTGACTTGCATCATCAGCTAATACTATATCTGTGTAGATTGCCTAGCTTTTTATATCACAGATTGGACTGAATATGACCTAGAACATTAACTATCAATATTTTGTGTTGAATGTAGAACATTAAATGGGAAGCTTACTTCGACCCTAAGCTGAACATTCAGAATCACACCGGCGACTTAAAGCAGACGATATGGCGCGAGCTGGAACACGGAGCCGGGCGGAAAGCCTTCATCGTGGAAAGACGGCGTATCCGGGGGAAGTTCTTCGAGAGACTCGAGCTGCAGGACTTCCCCTTTGATGTACAGGTAAAAACATTCAATGTCGAACCATCTCCACTATGCACCATATTCAACTCCACGTTCCTCTTTAAATATGATTTCATTTGTACATCATGGTTTGTGTGTCAGTGCATGGCAGGAGCAACCCCGCAACACCCGCAGCGCTGAATGTTGCAGTAAACCTACGAGATCGTGTTAGGAATGTAACTTTCGCGAACCAGAGGGCCTATTCTTGAAACGTACTTACGAACTTCTTAGCCTAAGAACAGTTCGTAGCCATACTTAAGAATCGCTAAGAGTGTCTTACGTAAGAACGTTTCGAGAATAGGCCTCTTGAAGAACTAGGAAAATAGAATTCCGTAATATGCCAAATAAAAAGGTAATATCATGTATACACATGTTCTTGAAGATATATCCTGTTTTCTGAAAGGGTGGTATCTATTGCATGTATCACATGTTGAGTGGTGTTTAGGTGTTGTATCTCCTATGGTATATTATATATGGTACCGTATAAGTTGTATGGGCGCAACCCTCAAATCAATAGGACAGGTCTAAATTATCCGCAAACACAGGCATTTTCTGAAACCAATGTCTAATATCTCCGTACCCCCGCCACTGATGAACACACGGAGGCATTGGACATGGTGTCAGAGAATGCTTGATATTCTGACTCCATGCATGTAACATCCAATACGACATTCTGATATTCCATTGTTGTACAACAGGACCTGTCGATCAAGATTACGAGCGAGTCACCCCCCGCCGAAGTCGAACTAGTCGAGGACGACACGTCCGCCAGCAACATCAACGTGGACAGCTTCGTGGACCAGCAGGAGTGGGGCATCTACGACTACGTGTACGGCGAGCAGCACCTGACCACTAACGAGTACAGCAGCGTCAAGTTCAAAAGACCCGGCTTCATCTTCCACTGCTGCGCCGTCAGAAGAGCCGGCTATTTCACGTACAACATCATGCTCGTTATCGTACGTACTATAGACTATAGTATGTCGCTGTTGTCGTTATTGGTATACAACTTATCTCTGTCATGATGCCGACCATGGTTATGTGCAAGGTGTTGATGTTTAACTGAGAGTTTAACACTCTTCCTGCTGACGGCTACCGGAAATGCCCGGAGGAGCACTACCTATGTCTAATCCAGCAGGGTGAGTGAGTGCATATAGAGTTTAACGCCGCTGCGAGAATCTTTCATCCATTTGCGACGATCCAGCAGAGAGAGGATTATATTAACCATCATAATTGAACCGCTCCTATAATCACATATATTGTCCACGGTTCCAGGCTATGATATCGTCCCTGGCGTTCGCCACATTTTCTGTCGACCGCGAGCTGACCCAGAACAGACTCCAGCTGTCCTTCACTCTTGTCCTCACCATGGTCACCTTCAAGTTCGCCGCATCGCAGTCCGTCCCTAAACTCTCCTACCTCACGTATCTGGTCAGTGTCCGTCCGCTCTTACCTTCCCTGCTATCTCGTGTCTGTGGTCAGTAGAACATTGGTAAACAAAAGCTGTATAATCAGTCATACTGCACATTACTTATACACAGCGGAATTAGTAGGTTCGACAACTATTGTTCTCCAATTCGTTTCCAACGAATAAAATATCCAAATCAAATAGATCATAGTTCTAATAGATATTATATAGATATAAGCCATAGAATAACATTTCGAAATTGTAAATTGCGTAAACTTTAACTATCTCTTTTACCTGTAATATGAGCCTCCATGATTTTGAAAGAGGCCTTATGAGACAGCTATGTTCTTTGGGCTGAAAGGAATGCCTTGTTCAGCTATCTACATTCTGTAGACTTGGAAAGGATTCATCCTAAAATTAGATATCCATAATAGTGTCTTGTGGACTTTTGATAGGA
Organism: Lepetodrilus galriftensis; assembly: GCA_032361785.1. NCBI lineage: Eukaryota > Metazoa > Mollusca > Gastropoda > Lepetellida > Lepetodrilidae > Lepetodrilus > Lepetodrilus galriftensis. Next base: position 12,620 of record JAUTBZ010129638.1, read on the forward strand.
TACCATTCGGTGGAATTTTAAAGAATTCCACTTTAAGATATATCTATGTTCTTTAGACTTTGAAATGATTCCTCTTTTATAGCTATATGTTCCGTGGAGTTTTGACATATCTATATGCTATGGACTTTGAAAGGGCAAGGAGTCTTCACATTGAGATGTTCACCTTCCATTGTCTAACCCTCCACGTCTGTCTGTCTGTTTCAGGACATGTACATCCTGTTGTCGATGTTCTTCCTGTTCATGGTGTGCTGCTGGCACGCCCTCATGTCTCTCTTCAACAGCAACGGCGACCTGGCCACCACCATGGACTACTACGCCTTCTTCGTCTTCGTCGGCTTCTACCTCGTCTGGCAGGCGGTCTTCATAACCGTCGTCAGTGTCAGGGTACGTATTACTCATTGTAAGAAATACATATACATAAAGCCAATTGAACTCCGCCTGTCTGTCCATGGGGACTGTTGGATTAGACACAGATACTGCCCTTCAGGGCATCTCCAGTTGCCTTCAGCATTGAGAGGGTTAAACGAAACCTAGAACCATATCTGTTTCGCAGATTATTTATCTCTTAAACATCCCCCTTGTTTCATTACCATTATTACCTTGCAAGTAAGCGCTATTAAACAATAATTTGCAGTAATAATGAATAGTTTTAACCAGAATTGACGATTCATTGAAGTTAAGACTTGTTTCGTTTATTCTTGTAGTTGCATATAAAGAAGCAATCAAAAGAAAGGATGCAAGAAGAATATCGGGTATGGATGGATGTATTTGCATAGATTCGATATGAACTACATGTATTTAAAAGAAAATATCCGTAAACGGAAACAAATGCATTTATGTTCCTCAAATAATTGTAATACATGTAATACGTACATATTAAGAAGTTGGGAACAGGTTTTCGATTGCAGTTTGTTATGCATTTTTTGTTTTACATTACTTTGACCTATGTAAATAAACAGAACAATACACACTACGCGTGTTTATCTTCAGAAAAAGCTGGACAGTTTGCCAGTTGATGAGGACCGACCCCTACGGCGCAAGCTCAGACGGAAGCAAACCGTGTGGCGCATGAAGATCAGACCATCTTGACAACTGCGCAAGCGGAAGTCATGTTGAATTTATATTTATTTGATACCCTGCATACTCTTGTTGAACATAAATATAATGTAATTTGTTTATGTAATTTGTTGAACATAAACAGCATGTACTTTGTTTATGTAATTTGTTGATGTAATTTATTGAAAATAAATATCATGTAATTTGTTGAACATAAACACGTGTATCAATCATGTAATTTGCAAGTAACGTGGCGATTCATTACACACGTGCATGTTAACCAGCTGCTAACTGTGGAATTGTCGGAAAGGCATAGACAAGACAGTAAACGTTGAATACGTACTTCTTGTACATGTAAGTAAAGAAGTTGCCCTGTACGTCGCCATGATGCCAACCTTTGATGTCAGGATGACTATTCTCACCAAACTAATCCTCTCCCTGCTGGATTAGCTACACGAACATTTCAAGCTGCCTCCAAATAGTACAGACCTAAATCATCGAGATCACTCCAATTAAATTATTCTACGTATATTTCCTGTTTCTAATCGGTGGTTTCTAGACACAGAACACAAAACACCCTGGAAGTTATCAAACGGATTTTTATTTTGGGATCAATATTTATTTTTAACTTACATACATTATGTACGTTCAGTAAGTACGTTCATTAAAATGTGCTTCTAACTGGTATTGCACATCTGGTAGTGTGTGTGTGTGTGTGTGT
>JAUTBZ010129649.1:0-14395 GCA_032361785.1 Lepetodrilus galriftensis
ACACCTAGATAACACATCCTGTACTGCACGTGTATGTCCTGTACTGCACACCTAGATAACACATCCTGTACTGCACGTGTATGTCCTGTACTGCACACCTAGATAACACATCCTGTACTGCACGTGTATGTCCTGTACTGCACACCTAGATAACACATCCTGTACTGCACGTGTATGTCCTGTACTGCACACCTAGATAACACATCCTGTACTGCACGTGTATGTCCTGTACTGCACACCTAGATAACACATCCTGTACTGCACGCGTCTGTCCTGTACTGCACACCTAGATAACACATCCTGTACTCATATTACTGCATGCGTGTATCCTGCACCACACCTCCAACTTACTCACCCTGTAGTGGATGTGTGTTTACTTCACTGAACACCGAGTGTACTCACGCTCTACTGCATGTATATTTAGTGCACTGCACATCTAGCATATCCTATACAGCATGTCTAGTTTCTGAACTGCACACCTAGTTAATACATCCTATAGTTCACGTGTATTTCCTGAGCTGCACATCTAGTTTACACATAATATAATGCATGCCTATTTGCTTCACCTGCATACCTACTTTACAAATCCTATATTGCATGTATATGTCTACGTTTACACATCATCTGATGAATGTATAGTTCCTGAATTGCACACATAGTTTGCACATCATAGGCTGAAGTGTCTAGTCCATGAACTGCACACATAGTTAACACATCCTATATTGCAGATGTATTTCCTCAACTGCACACATATTCTACACATCCTGTACAATGTAAGTACTGTATTTGCTATACCGGTACTGCACACCTAGTTTACCCATAGTATACATAGTGTGTACTTACTGCACTACATACTCGAATGCACTATATATTGCATGCGTACTATTCCTATATTTGCACATCTACTTTACACATCCTATACTGCACGTGTATTTCCTTAACTGCACACCTAGTTTAGTCATCATATAGTTCACGTGTATTTATTGAGCTGCACGTCTAGTGTACATATCCTAAGCTGCATGTCTAAGCTGCCCTGTATACTAGAATACATGTTTTATACTGCATGCTATTCCTACATTGCACCTCTAGTTAACACATCCTATACTGCACGTATATTTCGTTAACTGCACATCTAGTTAACACATCCTATACTGCATGTGTATACCCATATTATATATAATGTGTATATACTGCCCTGTATACTAGAATACATGTTTTATACTGCATGTTATTCCTACATTGCACCTCTAGTTAACACATCCTATACTGCACGTATATTTCGTTAACTGCATGCCTAGTTAACACATCCTATATTGCATGTGTAGTTCCAGAACGATACCCATGTACGTATTTGCTGCAATGCGCTCCTAGTTTTCCCATATAATAAGTATTGTGTATTTACTGCACTGTATACTAGATTGTATGTCATTGCATGCATGCACTTTTCATACATTGCACATCTTATATAAATAGTTTACACATCCTATACTGCATGCTTAGATCCTGCACTGCACAGATAGTTTACACATCCCATTCAACATACGTATTCACTAAATACCTAGCTTACACATGCTATGCTGCACATAAGTTGTGTGCACTGCACATCCTATATTACACATGTAGTTGTTGCACTGCACCCCACTGCACGTGTATTTGCTCTGCTTCATTATGGGAAGAGTGTGTTTGCTTTTTTATTCAATGTAAAGCTTCCTATATAATATGTATACGAGTTGAACGTAACAGACTATCGTCAGAGTGTTGTAAGCTGTCGGATATATACACAGCTAAGGGTGTCCTGACAGTGCGACACAGTTGGGGGACTATGCCAAGGCACTATATTGTGCCTGCATGTCTTCCTTTATCCGAGTCAGTAGTTGTTGACGTGTTGTTATGAGATTTAGCTTTATCTGTATCCCTGCCATCCTAATCGCACACAGTAAACATAGCATGTGGCCTAGATGTAGCAGATGGTTGTTAATCTGTATTATACATTGAATTTTAATATTAGAAAATATGCTTCTAATGTGCCTACTTCAAAACTAACTAAACTTACGTACATACCTCCAAGAATTGTTACACAATAAACAGTATTACTAGTAAGAATGGAGACGGTCAAGACAGATATCTAGGTGTGTTTATGCTGATTCAGTGGTTACTCTGTGTGTTGGTATAGGACCTCACCACATGTTCATATATTACGCACATAAAACTGTAGCATATTCGCGCCAGTCTACCGTATACTAGTAGTCCAACTCTGTTTAGATCTAGCTTACCAAATAGTCCCTGTATCTAGCCAGAGCGTGCATCTTGCCACCGTAGTATGTAATGTATATCCAGTTGCCAAGAGCTACTGTATTAGCATGACCATGATTGTTAGAGTTTGCAAACTTTTATATTGTTAAAACAAATCGGTGATACTGCTCACATACACATGTTAATATTATTGTATGAATGTTGTTTCTTTGACTCAACTTTTATTTGAAGTATAATATTGTGGATGATTTCATGCAATGTTTAGACTGGTGCGGATGGACCATAACATTACGTGTAAATGGTAATGTCCGTGACTTTATGGACTAACTTGTATCTAGAGGCTTCCGCTCCCTGACAGCACAACACCAGTACCTCCAGGACATCAGGACCAGGACATCAGCATCTCCAGGACATTAGCACCAGGACATCAACACCAGGGCCGGTATTCATAAAAGAGCTTAAATCCGTTTTGGCTACATATTTGGTCTTCAAAACTGACTTAAGGAAGTTAAAAACCTTTATGAATACGGGCCCTGGACATCAATAGCAGGACATCAATACCAGGACATCAATACCAGGACATCAATAACAGGACATCAACAGCAGGACATACCGACGTTCCCCCTACAGTTGCTCGTGATCATGCTGAGTCGAGTTTGTAGAATATGCATGTATCATGGACAGGTAGTAATGGTGTTCATTCCTAGTTAACATTAATTACATACCAACATTGTACACGCGTCTACACATTATCAGGAATGTTGTCAGGTTCATTATTGGTGGAATATAGAACGTGCGTAATTGTTCTTTCAGAAAAAGTAACCCCCGTTTAGTTAAAACCACTAATAGAAATGATTATCATTATTTATAAGAACATGACTAGTATTACTGTTAAATGTTTAATGGACCATTGATCGTTGTAATATGATATAAATATGTCTCTAGAACATGGTAGACGAGATCTAGTTCATGTTTGTGGTACACCGTAGCCACAACGTATAATATGTACATCCTAGAAACTGTGATATTGTTAGATTAATAAACAATGTTACTTAAACAAGACGTCTTCTGTTGTGTTTAGCCGTCGCTTGAACTAATGAAAAAATGAATGGCTGTTTTTCATTATATAAAGTAATGTGTGACTCGAATAGAAAAAGGAAATGCATTATATTCGTCCTTAATCCAAGAGGTCTTACCTTTGTGTATATTATCAAGGTATCGACTAGGTACGTGTTATTATGGATATACTATAGTAGTGATTTATCTTATGTTATGCTTGTATATTACAATAGACCAAATCTTGAAAACATCGATCTTATCGAAATAATAAGTAATTTTATCTTTACCGGTGTTTGCTCTTGATAATGCACCATAGGTAACGTGATTGGCTCTGTTCTATAGAATGTGTTCTTATTAGTATTATGTTATAATTACCAGACACGCATAGACACTCGCAGACACGAACATCAACACGCCGATCCATAGACGGCCACAATCCCATGCATGTGGATTTATGCATTTCAATAGCATATAAATACACCCGTCCTATATATACACCATACCTGAAGACGGCTGAAAACAATAGGTGTCATATTTCAGGGTATAATTATATATTAAGCATGTACTTTAAGAACTTGAACCATCGCATGCGGTGGCGTGTCTGTACGCTTCCCCGGAGAAGCGTTAAATCCTTCACGGCCAATCTATTGAGATCTTCCTACCGGAACCCGAGTCAACGCCAGGTAACTTTATAAACATAAACACAGCCCCCAATTATGTCTGAGCCACAGATGGGTCAGACGATATGGAAGAAAAATGCAATCATAGTAATACTGAATTGGGGCTATTGTCTTGAATAGGTCTCTCTGATTACAGTCTGGCTGAGTCGAGTACGTCCTCATTCGACAACACCGCCAGAGACTTGCTGACGTCATTTCAAGCTCTCCTTGACACCCGGCAATTTGCCATATCTACTCTGCGCCAGAGCTCTACTTGCGATCAATAGACGGAACAACGCTTTTCCAGTGCAGGAGTCAATAGCAGTTGGTGGTTTAAAACTAATGAGTGGAAACACCAGCTTATTGCGGGAACTGTGAGGATTTACCTGAGTGAACAGCGCAGCAGGTATTGTAAGGTTATACAAGACTGTCCCGAGGACTTGTGGACAGAATGGAGACAACGATTCCTGCTGTGTGACTGTCTACCTGAAACATCCGGGTACGTCTACCCCTTCTGTGTTACACCGTCGGATACAGAATCACCTCTGAGTCTTTTGATGTGTCGATTTGCTAACCTGAAGCGACGAGCCTCGTTACTTATGTTGGAGTGTGATCGATCGTCCTTTACCTGGATCTAGCTTTAGTTGTTCCACTACGGATAGCGGATGAGTGGGACGACGGACTAAAGTGAGACATGGAGTACAGGCGGGCTAAAGGAGGTCGTAATGACTCGCCAGCGACACCTATTCCTAAGAACTTACGGAGTCCACTGTTGGGACTGAGACATGCTATGGGTTCACCGGCTCCTAGGGAGAGGGAGAGTTCAGACGACTCCATGGAGAGTCCGAGGAGCTTATCGGACGAAAAGGGGACCGGTAAGAAATCCGGAGCTTTTCCGTCCATAAAAGTTGATAAATGTGACGCATTGCCACCTGTGATGAGACTCGGTAGCGCTAGCTCGGAAGCTATTCGAAAGACTTCGACATCGCCCGTATCTCCAGTGAGCCCCGACGGGGTTAACTCTTTATACGTGCCATCTCCGAAATTACAAAGACGATCAAAGGACGGACGAATCATCGTGTTTACAGAGAACCTAGAGAGCTTGAAGACACTCAGCAGATCAGAGGGAGATCTGAACGATTCCGTCAACAATAATACAGACCGCGGTGCGCAAAGATCAACCAGACTAGATGCTAACTTTCGTCCGGATAAATTTGTCCGTCCCACAGTTCACCTGAATTCCGGACACATTAAAGGTAAAATCCGGACAATGGATGTCAGGAGGTCGCCGCCTTCTGGTCGCAGTCTTCGATTGGTTCCTTTGCAACAATCGTCACGTGCGAGATCGGACAACGACCTCAGTGCTATATGAACAGAATGGGAGTAGGGATGGTGTCAGACAATGACAATGAATATAGGTGTGATATGTCGACTCTCCTATTCAGGTGAAAGTGCGTAATCCATGTGTACGGACAAAAGCTTGTTACGATCATGATCAACGATTACGAATGCGTGCATGTGTTTGTAAATACTCAGAGATCAAATCATTAACCAATGCATGATTCTTAGCATAGAATACCACTTGAATTACAACCCTAATTATAATATGACCTGAACATAAAATGTTTCAAAATGACATTAGACTATTTTTTAATGTGTTCACATGACTTTATTGTAACTATTCCCATGCCACGCATCTTTATGTATATACGTTTCTCTTCATGCGAGGCATTTAGCGCTCTCTATACCATAGGGATGTTTTCTTTGATGATGTGGCCTTTCACGATATGTGGTCTATCAAGAGTGCATTAGATAGCTTTCCAATAATATTATTTCCATCTACTTATTAAGCACTACTGTTACCAAGGTAGAGGTGAGCACTTACCATGCTGCGTAGACACGCCGAGGCAACGTTCTGATGTACATGTAGCTAAGTAATGGCACCACGGGAGTATGGCATATATACGGTATTCAAACATTACATTCCAAGATATCCTTCCATTCCGAGTAGAATTTCACTGTATTGTTATGCTAGTCTAACATACAGCTATACGTATTAGTCGAACATACAGTTGTACAGCCTAGTCTAACATACATCTGTACGTCCTAGCCTAACAGACAGCTCCCGTCCTGAACTAACATACAGATGTACGTCATAGCCTAACATATACAGCTGTAATGTTCTAGCCTAATAGACAGCTCCCGTCCTGAACTAACATGCAGCTGTACGTCATAGCCCAACATATTCAGCTCCAGTCATAGCCCAACATACAGATGTACGTCCTAGTCTAACATACCGCTGTACGACATAACCTAACATACAGCTGTAGGTCACAGCATAACATATTCACTATTCAGCCGTACGTCCTAGTATAATATACTGATATATTTCCTTTCTCAATTCTGTGTTATGCATCCATTGTTTTGTCCATATTGCTAACAAATCAGTGCCAACATCTAAGTGTAGTACCAAATAAAGCAGTCTGTATACGTATTGCGTTAAACTATAAATACCGGTAGAGGACGACATGCATGTATATTATACGTGTATATTGATAACTTGCTTTCGAAAAATGGAACACGGAAAAATAATACGCTTTGCTGCTTTCCAACCTCGTCCCTCCCCCTCTATATAAAGTAAAATATACTCCGAGCATTTGGTGATAGTTACCCATATATATAGATAGATAGATACTTTATATGTATTTACTAATTATACAAACATTCTGATATTAAGATAATAAGGGTTGGTTTTTTTTCATTCCGTAATATATATTTAGTCTACTAAATTTAATAGGGGTATCAATGCATTGCCTGCCAATCTACAATAGTTTGCATTATTACTAGTCTCATAGTTCCAATGAATGCTATAAGCCTGCCAATGCATGTGTTTCCCATATGTCATACTACGTGTATTATGACATCACTTTGTATGACCATATTCATCAATGATATCATGTTCATCAAGTAGCTGCTGGAATTGAAGCTGTACTATATGTATCACCAATAAAGGTATGAGTGCTGGATGAACCCTTGTTAACATGAACCCGCCGTGACTCGTAGCATGATACGAAGACCTGCTAAATAATGGTTCTAATGGTATGCGCAGTGTAAGACACAAACACTCTGCAAATGTCATCAGGCCACCTACAAGAGACATCAACGTCAATCAACTTCAAACGCGGCCACGTTCCAGATGCCACTGAGAAGAAAACAAAATGCCAATCACAATTGCGCACACCCGAATGCTTTTATGCATATATTTACGTTCAATTATGCATCAAGGATGGCGGTGATTGAGTGCAGAGTTATCGTTATTTCTGCTCTTCCTCGCAGCATCCCTCTAGTCTACCAGCTGATACACACGATAGCGTGCATGGTTGTCCGGAAACACATTACAGTCTATAACTCATCCCTATGCTTGACGACACCCCGGGTACAAGAGCTTACTGGCGGGTAAATCGATACAGCGACTGCCTCGTGAATGTCGCCGTAGTACAGTGTAGGCTTGGATATATAATAGTACGATCTACGTGTTGGTGATCATGTAGAGGAAGGTCTTCCCTGCGTCAACATCTTCACATAATGCATCTTCTGGTATATAGGGTTCACCGAGAACACGCGTCATTGGGAAATCACCTGCAATGTGAATGTGACATGGGAAACGTCGGCCCTACATAACACTAATACCTTATATTAATGCAAATATCGATCAAAGTAATAGACTTTGCATTATTTATTACATTTGTGGATTCAGATATTCATCTCGGCACGCATAAAATAACTAATAGGTTATAAATAATCGGTTTCAGTCCACTGGCACAAATGACAAATACCAATATAAGGGAAAACAAATATTTAAATTTTTTTATTGTGGAGAATATTTATTTTGTATAGTGAAGATTTTGTTTAGTATGCATGTGTATATGGATTAAACCGTGTTACGTTCTGAAAGGAGTGTTTCAGTCTCGATGGCTTCTGTTGTCATATGGAGATTTTGCCCCGAGTATAACAACTATGTCTGTCATCATTAAACCTGAAAGCCTGGGGATACGAACAATAATTCACTCGAAACGTGTATGTATCTATACTTGGAATAGCATTAACCACAACACATGCATCTTTGGAGAGTATAGTACAAATACTAGTCAAATATGTATTAAAAATCAAACATAATATATAATTTCATCTTATTATGCTAGTTTTCCTAATGGAAAATTAAATGACAAAAATATATAATAATTATGTAGGAACTATATGTCTGTCATATATGTATTGCTATGTAGTCAGTTTTGGCCAACACTACAATCAATGTATGCAGTACCACAGGTTTGATATCAGATGCATCACAATCGATGAAACCAAAATGGTTCTTTTCTCTATGCACACATTAATATATGAACATGAAGAAGCACCCACTACAACAAACAATGTACCTACGTCAGAATAATTAGCAATGTTCCGATATAGTCGTAATTATAAGATAGTGAAATACATGTCGTCAAGGTTATTTTTTCTGTATGGTTTAGTTGATATAAAACAACATCTACCAGGGCAGTAGAGAAGAAACACCTGTTATTACTTTGCATTCGCACAATATGTAATTATATGTGAATAAGAAATAATTGGCAAAGATGCAAGGCAAATACACAAGCTTGGAACGAATCCATTCCTGTTCAGTAAAATGGATACACATCTTATATTCATGGTAAACTAACATGACGGCGCATTCGTATTCAGGGTTGTATATCTACCAATACACATCTATACTGTATAAGTAGTATCATTTGTCATCGTAACATTGCTGCGCGCATTAATTATAAATGCGTATGACGTCAATGTTGAGGACTACTTTTCCAAACGAGGATTACACACGTGTACACTTAAAATACCTCCATAATATATTCCTCCATCCGATACATAGTGAGGGGAATGGTGTGAATGTGGGTGGAGAAGGTAGTCCATTTCCGGCAATGTTCCAGGGGGTGATTTGGTTGGAAGGCGGAGGTATATGCTTTGAGATGTTGCATTGGTGGATGTGAATAGGGCACTGTTTCACTAAACTTTCTTAGCCTCCAAGACACTATAGCACTCACATATCTACATACATGCATCGGTCTTGATGCTCTTGTGCGCACTACCAGAGAGCTATGTATGATATATTGGTGGTTACGAGAGCTTCGTGGAAGGGTACCCAGGAAGGCTGATACTGTATTTGAATATTAGCTGAATACTCCCTGAATGTTCTTGTTATTCATATCTTTAGGCCCGAGATTTTAATAAATAGGCCTACTCCTAATATGTGACAAGCAATGTGAATGTATCACGGTTAAAATAATGTGTAGCCATTTCCGACATTACTTTACAGCCACAGTCATTCTTGGCGGAAATGGAACAAGAAACCGGTCTTCGGATGATTTTGTACTAGTTCGCTGTAGACGTGTCCCGGCTCGTAACTTGTCAGTCAACTGCAACCAGTAATCTGTACTGGGTTCTTCCACCATGCAGCATACCTACTATACTATCTACCAAGAGAGAACTCTCCAACTCATTTCCGTTTATACAGACGCCGTACCAGATAGAGGACCTTTCCTGTTTTGTACTAGCTTCCTCTGATGTGTAAATCTGAGCGCATAGCTCCATATCAGGGGGCTTATTCTCGAAACGTTCTTACGACCTTCCTAGCATAATAACAGTTCTTAACGAGTCTTATAGTATGGCTACGAACTATTCTTAGGTTAAGAAGTTAGTAAGAATGTTTCAAGAATAGGTACCCCTGGATCGTGTTTACTATAATATATGTGACAATGCAAATTAACCTCCAAATTTGACTATCAAATCAGGCCACCGCTTGAGAAAGTCAACATCGTCAAACATCTGAATGTGTGCACCAATACTTTAGATTTTATTACAGGTCCATTTACAATTTTGATAAAACCGACTCATCGAGAATTATACAGTCAGCTTCCTAATTATTCAATCAACAGTGATATTGTACATGCGTTTTGTTTCTCTGACTTATCATGGCTTCCTAAAAGTAATAACAATTCAACCAATCTTAACTTGCGAAAGAGTCAAGAGATATCATCAGATTTCCTAGATATGTAACTTGTAAAAGAGTCAGGAGATATCATCAGATATCGTAGATACGTTCCATGATATCATACATATTACACAATGTTGTGATTTGTTGAAATGTATGACTGTTTTGTACGTGAGTGGAGATTATGGCACAATACGTCGAAGGACGTAGTCAAGGTGGCTGTTCATTGTGTTGACGTATTATCCAGCCAGGTAAAGAACAAAGTCCCGTCAATACATGTAGGTAATCAATAGGTATGTGTGACGTCCACACTACGGTGTATGTATACAGTATTCTCAAAGGCTTGATGTGCTAAAATACATAGATCTACATTAGTTCACTTAGGCTAATAACAATTGTAAGGTTCATAGAACGGTCTTTGTATATCGCGTCTTCATTCTTTGGTATTTTCGCTACATTGTTCACGTCTACGGTGGCGATGACATAAAACACTCGATATCGTCGCTTAAAATTGTTTACTGCGAATCGATTTTCGTGTTTAATTTGTTGTTTTTTTTAAGTTACTTTAAGTTAGTTTAACAACTGACATTAATAGTTCTTAGCATCACGTAGACTCGTCACACAGGTTTATGTTCTGTAATAACCGGTTATTGATGTGGTGTGGGGCAACACAATTCATTGGCAACTCATACGTTCTGAAACATTGCAAAACATATGCAGGTGCCCGTCTTGAAGCAATATCCATACGGAGGAATATTCTTTCCCAAACCAAATCGATAATTACCCCATCTATAGTTATCATTCACCCAAAAAACGTCCTGCGATTATGACGTATGCCCCGTTGTTATAGGTAATGCATAACATAAATGATAATTTGGTAATTCGTTCTGTTGGTAACGCTACTCCTTGTATTATGCATTCCTGCAATGGGCAGCTTACAACAAGATGCGATAGTACACTGCGATAGCTAGCTGCATACAATTCGTTTTGTGATCTCTAAAATATGTATGTGATCGTCAATTGTTTACATGACATTACTTAATGCGATAGCCAATTGTATACATACACATGTTACTGAGATAGACTGTTTTACTACGTTAGCCAGCTGTATATATATGTACAAGACTTACCAACGATAGCCAGCTGTATGTAATGTTTTACTGTGATAGCCAACTGTATGTAATGTTTTACTGTGATAGTCAGCTGAATGTGTACAATGTTTGTCTAAGCTAGCCAGCCCTATAATGTTTAACTGTGATAGCCAGCTGTATGTGTACAATGTTTAACTGTGATAGCCAGCTGTATTTGTACAATGGGTTAACTGTGATAGCCAGCTGTACATGTAGCCCTACAATGTTTAACTGTGGTAGCTGTATATCAGCTGTATATGTACACTATTTTACTGTTGTAGCCAGCTGAATATGTACAACGTTGTACTGTGATACCAAGTTGTACATGTACAATGTTTTACTACGATAGTCAGCTGTATGTGTACACTGTTTAACTGCGATAGTCAGACAACTGATGTAAATTGTTCAACATATACATATATTATTGGCATTAGGTCAAAGCATTAATTATGTTTAAACTAAGCATTAATTTGTCTTGTCAAATTACGTCATGATTTATGTCCACGTTCGATTTTGGAATAATATCTGTTGGGGATCTGATCAATATTCTGTCACGACACTAGCCCATTTCTGTATTACGGCGCATTGATAAAGCCTATTTATGACTACTTTGTCAACATTGAGACACCCAGCAGTACGAGAGGGCGATTAATGGCACTGATGTCTTCATAGTCTCTCAATACAAGCCGAGGTGTTGACTCTTGTTATCACAAACGTCAAATACCATAAATTTACACAGCGAGGTAATTCAGTGTACGAAATCCACCCAGAGCAGCGGGAGCCAATAGGTCATGGCGGCGGTGTGGGATAACGCCGTATTACAATCAGCGGATCAGGAAATACGTATTCAGCCATTAATCAAATCAGCATCAACATAATAATGCCATCTATTGAGGATTGTGCTGTCATGATGCCGATGAAAATCAGAAGCAAACAGCAGTACGGTTACGTTCATGTAACATTAATGCGTAAACTGATCATGATAAACAGGATGAGGTCGGATATTTTCAGCGTTGGTCTCGAGAATAAAAACAAAATAAAACAGTATTGTTGCTGATTCCGGACATCTCATGCTGTCGTAATAACAGCCTGAAACAATTCACGGTAACCATTATCCTATAACAAGCGGAATATCCAGGTTAATTACATAGTCAGTTTTATGGTATTAATCCTTTTTGGAATACATCGTGACCATTTATAAATGCAGTAATATAAAAGGATGGGGATTTATATTATTAATGACTCTTTCACCTTCATCACTCATGTCTGGGTTTAGTGAAGGTAGCCTACGGGCAAAGTCACACATGAATGTTGAATACAGAATGCATGCAAGTGATCAATGCGCCACAGACGAGATGCCAGTCGATCACCAATGTTATAATACCAGTATCTCGCATGAATATGGACATATGGCGTGGTCGAACAAACAACAAATGCAATGTTGGGAATCAGATAAACGAGAATCAACACCGCTAAGTAGAATGATTACAAGGTCTGCTATATTGATTTCGATCTTCAGTATAATTTGTGTAATTTCTGAAGCCACGATGAAGCCCCGTGTACTTCCTTAATTTCAGATATAATTGAGTCTAGTATAGCTGCAACAACGTCTATAAAAACGTGGCCTTGGGTATCTTTAGGGAAATGGTCCAATTATAGTTTGTTCATGTAGCTATAGCTTCGTCTATGCCAAATGTATTGTTCAATGGGTAATATGTCTTTAGTGGTGATTTTAGATATAAATGTACTTCTTGAATTTGAACATATGGTCGGGTTATTTTACAAGATAATAGCATTGGAATACTGTTAGCTATTCAATACAAACTCTATCATTATTACAATTCCCTATGAAACGGTGTACACAAAGATGTAACTATCATATTTGCAATAGTCAGAGGCACCAGTAACGATCTATGGATATCTGTATTACGCCATATGGTCATACGTTCAGTGTTACGTATCATACGTTACGTTTTGTTAAATACGTGAAAATAAAATGTGTCAATTCAAATTTGGTACTACCATACTTGAATTGGACTTCCAATACATCATTGCAACTTAGCGTACATTGTTACACTAATTAGACATACAAAATAACTGGTATGTCACGATAGTATACTCATTTCCGGGGTAATTAGCTATCATAGTCATGGCATAGTCCTATCTCATTTCACCTTTACCGCAGTTATAATGTCTGAGAACTATAGCTACGTCTTTGCACGAATACCTGGTGATAAGATAGAGCGTGAAATTGGCCCCCGCACGTCGCCGATATTCCAGTTGGTTGTGCAGAAGTCACTGAAATAGACACAACACTGTTAATATTTGATGCCAACATCGCAGAACAATCAAGCCGATGCCCTCCAATCTCTTCAATTATGCCTGGTCAATGTAGTTCTTCGTGGTAATCAACTACATCGATTACATCGCGATACAAATGCGGTTATTTGTGAAACAGTAATTAGCATATGATATGGTTTTGATCTATTGGTTTGGTTTAATAGTGTGCAATGAAAATACCAACAATGCGTAATGTATTTGGCATTCATTGGATGTTGT
Organism: Lepetodrilus galriftensis; assembly: GCA_032361785.1. Taxonomy (NCBI): domain Eukaryota; kingdom Metazoa; phylum Mollusca; class Gastropoda; order Lepetellida; family Lepetodrilidae; genus Lepetodrilus; species Lepetodrilus galriftensis. The sequence goes on from JAUTBZ010129649.1 coordinate 13,704, forward strand.
GGTTTTTCCCCATGTTATCCTGGCTTACTAGTATGGGATCAAGGTCGTTCGGAACTGTACCACTCGAACAATGTATTGTGTTCAACACGAACAATACATCGAGTTTAAATCATTATAAATAAATGGGTTTCATTGTTCTACGCCGTGGTGCATTCAATAGATTCGTTCTTGGAAAGTAATTCTTCATTTATGTTTATAATATGTGACCATGCGACCTTCCCAGTAGACATTCAGACAAGCTGGCATATGTCAACTTCTTATTAATAATAAACACATCGACTTCTTCATGACAATTAACACTGTTCTGCATACTTTCACATGCAAACGACGACTGCTAGGCATGCATGTATGAGTAGGTATTGTAAGAAGTGACGTAAATAGGTTCGTGAAGTTTCCCACAGGATATAGAGAAGAAGAATGAATGTTTATTTTGGTGTCATGTGATGGATAAAAATACAATGATAACACATTTTTTAAACCATCGCCCGGCCATTTGAAGTCTATAGGACACCAATATATAGGTAGAGGGTACATCATTGTATGAGAGGCAATCGTATGACCACGAACAGCACGTATATGCAACAGGTACTCCTACAGAGCGTAATGTTGAATGTTAGTATATTGGTATGGTGTTTTGGGTTCACCATTGGAACTAAAGCCATTCAAATGCATCCTATTTTGCAGAATGAGTA
>JAUTBZ010129660.1:0-14394 GCA_032361785.1 Lepetodrilus galriftensis
TGGAAATCATTGAGGATCAAGGTGACCTATTTACTCATAATATGAAATTTTACCTGGAAATCATTGAGGATCAAGGTGACCTATTTACTCATAATATGAAATTTTACCTGGAAATCATTGAGGATCAAGGTATACTATAATATTTTTAATAATTGATGCTACCTCTAGTATAGGATAGATCCTTCCTTAAGGCGGCTCTCCACATGAGAGTAAATGTCGACAAGTTACTGTCGATAGAATAGAACATTTTCTCACGACTTTCAGATTTCAGACAGTTAATAGCAAGCTGTAGTCCACGTGCAAATCGCTGTCAGACAGTGAACTAGCGCAAGAAAAGTTGCTCATGGAGAGCCGCCTTAAAGGTTCCTTTGGGTATTTTCTCCACTGGAATGCCTTTAACTTTTAAGTGTATGTGATTCCTTTTTTGAGTATCTTTTGTGTTTCTTGGGGTATATCGACATATTTCGATGGACATGGCTTACGAACGAGGGTTAATTTGGATACTTTTGGGTAATGTGTGAGAAAGCTAACTAATTCTATCTAACTATTACCTGTAATGTACACAGTGGCGCCCGCCTCACCCAGCTGTAGAGCGATTCCTCGACCGATACCTCGCGACGCCCCGGTCACTATGCACACTTGTCCAGATAGTGACTTCATCGTCCTACCCGTCTCTCTCTCACTCTAGTAGATCAGATTGTAGCTGCAATACATGCCATTGTCAATAACAATACCAGTCTAAAGTGTAAAAAGTGGATTTACACAGAATACCATTAGAAATCAAAACAAATGTTCACATCATTCAAACTATGTCACTAAAATATTACCTATGGATTTTAGATCACAGTACTGTTCTTCAACTTATGGTATTAGCGCAGGCAGCTCTAGTAACTTCGTATTACAAGCAGTTCAAGAAAGAGCGCTGGAAAGTGAAGCTGTCTGTCATTTCAACACAAATGGGTTCCAAAGTCCTAACTAGTCAAAGGGAGGTAACTCTAACTGGCACATGGTCTGCCCTTAGAGGGGACCGTATACATAGAAAAATAGGCAATAATTTTGATAAAGCCCCCCCAATATAAAATTTGGCTTGCATTTATTTACATGTGTCTCGATTCTGTTCTATTATCTATTAATTACTACTGTATTTTATTTTTATAAATAAATATATAATAACAAGGATATTGGCAGTTCAGCTAGCTAAATGTCATGAATGGTAATGGCCTTATTTACTATTGGACATTCAAATTCTGCCCCATCCTCGCACCCCAGGGGGTACCTTTAATTATGTTCACACTTCACTGTGGTACTATGCAGCGAGTCCTGAGCGTACTAAAGTATCCCTGGTGTGAGAGGATGATTCTGCCCATACACGACCAGAATCAGATGTCTGATAGTAAATGGGACCATTACAACAATGTTTAGCTAGATGAACTATACTACATTGGACGATCTTTATGACTGAAGGGGCTAGATCGTATAGGAAAATGTATGTGCATAAATGTATACCGTTTCATGAAAGAGTTTACTTGGTAATATAGGTATAATGTTTGGATCCAATTAATGCAATTTATGGGTGGCATTGACACTACAAGAATATAAACAGAGACTCTTGGTGGGGACCAAATTATTTCCCCTCTCTCTCAAACACCCTTAACCTTCTTCATCCTGGAGGCACCCGGGCATGCCCTAAAGCATGGGCGGATCCAGACTTTCAGGTTAGGGGGATGCTCAGTGTATTCTAGAGGGGGCTCATACTTCCACCATAATACAAAATATGTTTATAGAACAAATTTTCCAATTTTAGTGGGGGCTCAAGCCAGGTGAGCCCCCCCTTGGATCCACCCCTGCCTAAAGAACGGTGCTTGTGTCTATTGCAGCAAAATGGAATCGATTTCCTGTGTTGGTTGTGAACAGATGTATCTAGAGATGTTTGGCTATTCCATGTATTGAATCATCAGATTGTATTGCACTTTCTTCTCCACTTATTAGTACTTCTTGTAATGCCAATGTGATGACTAATGGTGAAAAATCTAGATTTAAATGTGTGGAACACATGCATACTGAAGCCCTGTGGTAGCAGACTGTTTGGTGGGGGAATCTCCGTGGTCATCCAGATGAACTCCGCAAACAGGAGTCCTGTCTCTACTGTCATTGGTTCTACAGCTAGTCCATGGCAGCGATGACAACAATACGCCAACATTAGAGGCAACGACAACAGTACACCAACATTAGAGGCAACGGCAACGTCCTAGCAGTTTGTGAGGAGGAAACTCCGAGAACCGGTACCATGACAAGTTACAAAGCTGACAATGCCTGGTTTAAAACATAACATACAGTAGTTTGTATTCAATATTCTTTATTCACCTTGGGACAACATATAACATAAAAAAAATGCAACATATGTATGAATGCATGGATGACAAAAATGTAAATGAGGAATATTTGGCAAACACTATTCTGTACACTTTCTATTACATTGTCACTGCAATAAAAACTATCCATCTACATTTCCAAAATTACAAATATTAGCATCGCTGAGCATACAAAACTTTAATTATACCAACGGCTTTTGAAGCAATCACTTGGAGGCCAAACAGACATTAAGAAATACCGGTATGGAGATACAACTGGCATTAGTAATTTTGTAATTCAACTACACATGGCTCTCATGTTGTCATTTACACAACCAGGGTTACCAGGGTTACCGTAACAAGAACAATTGTACACATTATTCTTCTCAAAATAAAAATTTGAAAATGTAACAACATTTCATCCATAATAAGTCCACATGGTATTTGCATTGCACAACGGCAACGTTCGATGTGAATTTATTTCGCATTTTGGTTAAATATTTCAGAGAAAGAGTCAGTTGGATCAAAATTCCAGGTGGAATTAGAATATTTTATTCCCTATGGGAGAAGGAGCGATATTTACATATAAAAAGAGATATCTATACACTAGTATGGGGACAGAGAAAGACAAGAGAGAAGAGAGCGAGAGAGGAAGAATACAGCAAGTTCAAGAGATTTTGTGGAAGAGACAAGAGGCAATAAATCGTGAATCGGCATTTCCAAGTAGGAACCACCATGGAGCCATGTTTTCAATATTTACAAAAATAAATGTAAGTCGATATGCCAATGCTATGAAGTGACTGATAAATGCACACGCATTTTTGATTACTTTTAACATATACAAACACAATAGCTTTGGATCCAGTTAATGTAATTCCGATGAGAATGTTAATGATTTGAAAAGCATTACATGCTGCGTGTCCGTGTGAAGACAAATACAGCAATGGCGTCAACACCGCAGGGCGGCGTCTTCGTGATTACATGTCAACTGACACAAGTCATTGTAGAACATTTACAAAATAGAACACTTGATTATGATCAAAACACTTCCAATAATATATTTGAGAATTTTGAGATGAGGATTCTAAAGTCTGAGTGAGCAATGGAGATCAAGGCACGGTGGACCTGACAGCGAATCATGTTTGTATCTGTTACAATTATTCATCACAGATAATGCATTAAAAGTGTAGTCCCATCATTGAAGGTAATACTTTGTTCAAGTTTGTCCCAACGACAAACCTGCACACAAACACAATACTTGACAAAAGCCAGGTAGACAAGCATAAATAGCTCAAAATATTTTATACACAGTGAGTTGCACTCTATATGTTCTTACCGCCCCAAACAAGTGTTGGTAAAATATGTTCATTCCAGCAGAGTGAGTCTAATATTATCTCCACAAACATAATCACTAGCCTTGATGGAAGATACATCCGTTTCACAATGCTATAAATTACTGTTTCACAATGTTATAAATTAGACTATCAGATTGTTTCGCCAATTAATAAATTAGACTGTCCGTCTGTTTCGTCAATTCATAAATTAGACCTACAGCATATACGATCTTCAGTACCTTACGTTCTACAACGTAAGGTACTGAAGATCGTATATGCTGTAGGTAGAGCATGAAATTAGACTGGCTGTTCCATCAATTTAGAAATTAGACTTGTCCCACAATTCCGTCAATTATTATTATTATTTTTATTTTTTTAAATATAGAATAAATTAGACTACAGTATCTGTCTGGTTCTTCCGTCAATTAATAAATTAAACTATTCTGTCTGGCTGTTTCATTAATTTATAAATAATTAGACTATCTGTCAGGCCGTTGTCAATTCATAAATTAAGACTACCGGGTATGTCTATCTGTATACTATCTGTCTGGCTGTTCCGTAAATTAATAAATTAATACTACCGGTATGTTTGGCTGTTCCATCAATTCATAAATTATAGTACATGTATCTGTCCAGCTGTTCCGTCAATTTATATATTAAGACTATCTGTTTGGCCGTTCTGTCAATTCTTCAATCATAATATCTAATTTTGTTGTTGTATTTCAACAAAGTATAAAATAGACCACAGTATGGTCTGGCTGTTCCATCAGTTTATAATTTAGATTTAACTGTCCATTCTGTCAATTTATAGATTAGACTGTCAGGTTGTTCAATTTAGTATTATTTAGATTGTCTGACCTACTTTTTGTCTGTGAAGTCAACAACATACATCACATTTCTGTATTTTCAACGTTAATGGGATTCTCGTAAATAGAAAATATCGCATTTAATCATGTTAATTATGATAAATTTTGATATTGAACACAATTGAGTCAAAGATGATTACGAACTATCAAATGAATGGTGGAAATGGATCAAGATAGCACCTAGTTAGAAAAGACTTATCCTGGTATTCCATAGATAGACAAATCAATCTTTGAACAAGGACATTCCATGTTTTCCGAGACCGTACAAGGTTCCAGTAAGTACAATAACAAAATGGCTGCCATGAAAACACAGTCCGAACACTCGGTTATTAAGCAGTGTAACTATGGCGACCGTAACTTTACCATCGGCCACTTACTATGACTAAGATTGGAGTTACGATTACCATAGTTTCACGCAGGAGGGGCTAGTAATCTTAATAAATCAATCTCCATTAATATCGAGACTATCGCATTAACTTGAATGAAACAAGACTTATTTAGAAAACAAATTAATTACATCTGAATGTGATAACAGGATTTACAATTTTCAAATACTTAACAATTTCCTTAGATGAAGTTTTGAAATAACTTGTAAATTGTAATACGGTATATATCATGCGACATTGAGGCTGGATCCTGGCTGGATCACTATTGCTAGTCCGTGGCGTTCACAGCGGATACCATCTTTGGACTAGAATACATGATGTTGACCAATCGAAAGCACCCTTATCACTGTGAATTGTGGGAAGACGATTACAATCATCGACTGCTATTTACACTACAGCTCATCCAACATGGGATGGAATCTACGCGTCCATGCCCAATTGACAACATATATTTCATCACATGTGGGTTGAATGGTACATTATTTACGTTTTACATTGTTTATGCATTGCAATGCTTGGGATACAGATATGTAGATATATATATTAGCAATTCAACAAAAACATTTACAATCAATTTACTACCGTATTATACCAAATAATAAATGACAATCAAAATTTTTGAAAAATACTAGATCTACTATTGTCATTTAAACTTTGCACAAAATATCCACATATTTTTACAACTACATCATTGAGTAATGGACCTCAATTAATGGTTGACACATATTTTACAAATAGTAATTGGCACAATTAAGGAAAAGTACATTCTGAAGTGCATCGCAGTGATGTCAAAAATGAAAAATATCAAATTTGTAAAAATTGTGAACATCTGTGAACTAGATGATCAAAATGTCAATGTCTTACAAGTATGGTACATTAAAGAGGAAGAGACAGAGAGAACTATCACAAGTTGTATCTATGACCAGAACATCAAGAGACTAAGGCAAGGCACATTCTACCTACATCCCCAGAGACCAAATATATCCACGTCAAAATGTCACCATCAGAATTTCAATTGAGATATAGAAACTTTCGAAAGTCATCAAGTAAGAAGCATTTTAGTTTACCAAAAGCAGTTATGATACAATAACCTGAAAATATCTTTTAAATATTTTTCGAATATCCCAGAATGTTTGAATAAATTAGTGCTTTATGTTGTAGCGAGGATATTTCACCCATATGCAATGATTAACCGAGAATAGAAAAGGTCAATGTGTCACAAAAAAACAAAAGGTTAACATGCCCCAGAATATGTAGGTATAATAACCAGTGAGCGAATTTTTGTTTTACATCTCAGCGGGAATATTTCACCCATACGCAATGATTACCCGAGATTATAAAAGGTCAACGTGATTTTTGTTTTATGTCACAGCGGGAATCTTGCATCCATATGCGACAATGTAGGTATAAAAATCAGAACTTGTAGGTAGAACAACCAGAACATATAGGTAGAATGTGCCTTGGAAAACACCAAACAAGACTATTGCATAAAGCTTGAGATTCTACACTACACACAGACACAGTGTGGAATGCAGGCGTCATCATACACGACCATCACAGACAAATGTTGCAAGTCAGAGGAGTTACCCCTTCGTTGCGGACGTACTACAATATCACCTCAAGACAAGACAAGACCAGGCTATATTCTTAATGGGTGGCAATTCATACAAAATGCTGACAGTAAATTTCGAGGATAAAATACTTTAAAAATACTGTAGAAGTTATTCCATGAAAAGATCAACAGCAGGTTTGGAAATGTACACTAAAAAAATAATAGCCTCAAAATGTTTGTACAAAATTTGGATTTTTGACTAGATACTTTATACAGGCAAATATTATTGAATTAATGGGCTAGTGTTACTAGTATCCATTCCAGAATATATATCTACTAGGAGATCCCACTTCCAGTAGGGCCTGTTTCACCCATTGTGATGTCACCTAGTCATTGTCATGTCGCATACTCATTGTGATGTCATTCTGACCGCCCGACTTCACAGAAACATATCAATTATTTGGAGAGATATCACATCTTAGACTCCTTTCAACTTGGATTGCTATTTTTGATATTCAAGACACTCTGGTGAGATTCTCTATATATTCAGAGACTGGCACATGTGCATCAATGATATCTTGATATTAGATAACATGTGCAACAATGATATCTTGCTATCAGATAACATGTGCATCAATGATATCTTGATATCAGATAACATGTAACTTAACAAGATGTTATTTATTCCTAATATCCGCCACCAATAACGTGCTGCACTGAATCTATTAATAGTAACAAAATGAAGGTCATGAACCTGGAGGTCAGGTAAGATTATCAACTTCTTATTACCTGATCACAATATGAATAACAGTATAAAATTTAGAATATTTTCCGTTGTTTTATACGGTAGTTAAAATAGGCTTGTTAAATCAGACATGATAACTGTGTGATCAATTAGATATTCAACTCTGGAATTGACCTACCTACATGCCTAGGATACTAGAACATTAATTATTCATGAGCCTACCACATAGCATTCAACGCAGCACTCTATTCACTGGCAGATAGGAATTCACCACATTTCATCACATTCCGATTTCCAACAACTCTTATCAGAGAGGAACCTCATCCTTCATAGAAAAATTAATATTTGTAATGAAGAAAATCAACACTGTGATTGCAGAACAGGAACTGTTATAAAATACATACATGTATTAATGTACACAATATTAATATTTCGCTAAATTAATGCTTTTGTAATGAATACCATGACAAATTCAACATGTAGGTTTAATTTACATTTAGTTAAACCACTAATTACTAATTCAAAAACATACAGAAGAAAAATATTCTTTGGTTAATACAGGGTCCCGTGATTGTATCAATGCTTTACCTCCGAGACAGAACTTGATGATTTCATGGTAGAAAAATAGAAACCAGACTTAATATTAACGGTTTTAAATGTCATGGCTTCACAAGTTATTGAGCCATGATGAGTACCGGTAGCCTATAAGACTTATTTTGATCATGATCTTGATACAATTTTTTTTATTTAGCAATATGACAATTTATAAAATAACATAGATTACAAGAGACAAGCGTGTGAAACCAGAACTTTTTAAAATGCACAATATTGCTTTAGAAGTTCAATTTTTGGCTAATCAGAGTGTATTAATTAAATATATTTGTAAAATAACATTCCAATGTTTACACTGACGTGTCTCTCAATGTATCAAGTCTGTATTAATATTATGAAATAATTCCAAATTGATGAAAATTATGAATAATGATGGAGAAATATTCTCCATATTCAACAGATACACACAAAAAGAACCGAGTCTATTATTAAAATGAGGTAAAAAGGGGTACAATGTGCTAGCTGGGTCCAAAAACTGAGTATCCCAGTTAAGCCGACTAATAATGGTTAAGATGAAGATGCTACTATATAGAGCCTTTAATTTACAAACAATACAAAACGGGTCACGACTTTCAAAGAACATAAAACTTCTCGTAATATCATAAGTTCCTCTTTCAGATTCAAAATAAAACATAGTGAATTTAGCAAAAATGTACACCTTTCATAGTTCCATGATATCCTTGATGGTCTAAAACTTTAAATAATTGTTAATAATAAAATTATTTTCCGTAAAGATTTATCACTTCCAAAGTTTAACCTCAGAAAACAAAATAACATGTGCAATTCCTCATTCAATAAATGTCATCAAACCACAATAATTATTAAGTGGGATCTTCATGTCTACTGCCGTTCCGACTTCTCATCGTAAGGAATTTTACTTTTTTTTAATACAAGTATTGAGACGTAGTCCTAGAATTCTGACCTATTCCATCCCTGTTAGTCTCACACTTGGCTGTTGGATAATTTCTTGACCTTAGGATCAATTCTTTTCAATTAAAAAAAAAGATTGATAAACAACCATAGACACAACTTCTAGTGATGCTATTTAAAGTAACAATCTTTACACACGTAGCACATAACATACACAAGACTGCAGTGAGTCGGTGATTATGGAGTTTAACAGTGCTGTGGAAATCTTTCACACATTTGCAACGATACATCATTATTGGACATGCTAGGTAACCTCCAACATCTAGGAGAAATACGCATTACCAGAAAAATGCTGTAAAATTCCTTGAAAATAATACATCATCAAAGCGTATAGAAATACACTATTGACATGCAATACGGTACTTTTATGAACAACAAAAAAAGTAGATGAACAAAATATTTTCAGTGGCTAGCAATGCACAATAGATAGCAAGCCATCTTTAACGAACTGAACTAATTAAAAATAACTCCGTACCACTAGAGAGTATTGCTTTTTCTTTGGTAAGGTCTAGTTGATATTCATACGCCTCTCACTGCAGACTGGAGATTTCTACATCTATATCTGTTGCTACAGTACAGTCAGACTAAATCAACATACTAATTCATTAGAAGCCTAATATTTTTTCAAAATTATTAACTATGTAATTTCATAAAAATGAAAAATAAAAAACAGGAATAATTCAATGGTATTAATCTATGGTTTTGTATTATTTTTTTAAGTATTGCATTGCTGAAAAGAAAATAGATTTTCACCTAAATAATGCATTTTACACAAATTAAAAGTATAAGAATAACAGTGTATTAATGTTTGGCTTAGTGAATATTCTCACAATGAACGTCCAGTCTACTTGCATTGAGCCACTGACAGGTACATAATGAAACTGCGATAACTGTAAATCGTTTTACTACTACTGTACAATATATACAATATAATGACATGCTTGCAAGGGTTTACGCCGCCGCGGATCATAATCAACAAACTGGTAATCCACTTTCCTTCAGTCGTATCAATCGCGAATCTGCGACGACAAACCTGTGAATTGTCCACAGAATACAATGGTATTGAAGACAAAATGATATGGTGTGATGATCCTGTCTTCAAATTTGAAGAAAATACGATATGTTGCGTTTCAGCAACTGTGAGGATTTCAGACGATTGGGTCCGCTGTTCATCTCTGCTAACCAATGAGGTACACAACTAGACACCTAGGAATGTGAGTAGCAAACTACATTACGTGCCATATATTAAAAGTGCCATATATTAACATGTTCTTACTCTGTGTACAATACTACATCATGGGGAGAACAAACAGATCCCTCCGTTAACCCTCTCCATGTTGGAGGCAACCAGAGATGCCTTAAAGAGCATTACACGTGTCTAATCCAGCAGGGAGAGGGTTAAACTGATTGTTACTAGCAATTTTGTTTGGATGGTATTTGTGTCAACATACAACAATTTGGCAAGATGTTTATGATGTATATGCATGGGGGAAGGGGAAGGGGGGCTGGGGGGATTTGTCAGTTGAAAATTTAAACAATATTACATTCACTAGTGAGATAAATTGTGACCATGTAAAATTTTGAATTAAACAGCTTTTTAAAACAATATTAGTTGAATCTACATCCATATTTTTAAAAAAAATAGAAAATATACAAAGTGGGACCTAAGAAAACTACACATATTACTAAATAGATTTACCTATTAGTAATGAAACCAACAGCATAATCAAGGGGCATGTTACTAAAATGCTAATACAAAAATTGGGTTAAAAATAAATGGAATGGATGAGGTGAAACTATTTGCTAAGAAAATATGATGAGTAAATGATATGATATACATGTATAACGACATCGAGCACTATTAACAAGTTTGCTTATTGACACTCACTTCACAATAAAACTACAAATACTAAAGTAAATACAACAAACAATGCAATTCCCACTCCACAATTCATCTGCAAGTAGCCAACTGTTTAGTTGTCGATAGTCCGGTCGGAAGCTAGTCCATGGCTAGAACTTGGGATAGATTAGTGTTGCTTTGGGGAAAACTATGAACTCATCCACTATTTTATCTTACCTTAACTACCCTATAACGGGTATGCAAACATAAATAAGACATCTATCTTGAAAACATTTCCTAAGAAATGTTGTAAGATGAATAACCAATATGCAAAACATACCTCCAGATACAGGACCAAAGTTAAAATATAATAACAAATGAAAAATACAAATGATATGATTAGTATGAAACAATATATACAAATTCATCAAGAAATACTAATATAGGCTAATTATCACTAAGGTCTATTTATAACTATATTGCTGCATAAACATATTTTAGTCATATTTTAATTAAAAGGTTTTTACGTTGATATGATCAACAGTGTGAATGTCTAAATCAATATGGAATTACTTAGTTGCCATCCTTCCAATACGCCAAATTCAATGTAGAAACAACTGATTAATTCTTGAATTACCCGAGACGACCTATGTCATGGTTATGCAGCAAGACTAAGTTTTGAACAATATACAATCCCCTACAATATGACGCCGAAACACAGAAGATGCTGTTAACATATGGGCACGACTGTTTTAATATTTCAAGTTAAGGAGGGGAATATTTACTCTTGTGTGTGTGTGTGTTTATGTGTTGTAAACCTACGAGCTTGAATTTATGCACATGTGTACAGTGAACCCCAATTATGCAATACCACTTCATATTAAACATCGACATGTTATTATAATACTAGTCCAATGTCGTGGACTTTATTTTCACCCACATAGTGTTAATCAAGAGGATCCTATGTCGACAGTCAAGCAAGACTAGATTTCTGCAGAAATCCGAGAGTAATGCGTTACAGGGGATCTCGTAATGTATGTAACTCTAGCAATCAGTCGGGTCAATAATATACACGTGATACACGCTCACCCTGTCTGACAATGGTTCGTCTCCTATTTATCTACATACACTGCATGTTATCTACATCACAAGGTCAAAACATACCGGATGCTTACATATTACATGGCATAACACAGCACAAACACATCTTACAGCACAAACACATCTTACAAGTTACAAGAACCAAACACTGGACAGACTAGGAAATCATCAATAACCAAGCGCTGTTTCAACAAATACTGAAAACAGAAAACCCTGTGTAAACAAAAATGTATACGTCGTTCAGAAGTTGTTCACAAGTCCCTTAACAAGGCAAACATTATCACATCTTGAAAACCAATTTGGAACAAGAAGAATGAAATTGACAATTGGAGTATTTCACATTTCAGAAAAAGACAACATTAGATTTTTAAACACACAAGTATTATTGCACTAACTGTTGAGACATTAGAGTAACCAAATTATTTAATGTTACCATTATATATACACACTTCATTAGGTATTCTAAATGTGACATAATACCGTTAATGTAGAAAGAACAATAATGAAAATGAAATAAATCTTTTCGAATTAAATTTGGTCGGTCTTGACAATTTTAACATTTGAATTTTTTAAAACTTTCTATACATTAGTATTGACCAAACTCAATTTTAGTGTAATCAATATTAAAATGTCCAATGACGATCCAAATGGCAGTGTGTTTCATACTATTCTCACCCAGTGTATAAGTTTACAATCTACTACTAGTAACTTAATACAGGTAACACCCTGGGCGTTCTCCTTTCTAATGTTCTGTCACGTGTCTAGTACATGTGCACAGAGTAAATTGCCAGTGGCAGCCATGTTGGATTGTGTGCTGTGCCGTCTGCACCACCACCTATTTCGCTGGTACATGTCCTGGGCAACGAGAACACTGTGCGGTGTTCCTCCTTTGTAACTGCACATGTCTCGGACAGACAGAACATCTAGAAAGGAGCACAGCCCTACTCTTAAAGAATAGACAGATAACGAGCAATGCATTGATGTGAAACATTCTCTCACTATAATGAACTTACAGGCACACAGTTACAAACGGTGAAGTCACACAGTTACAAACGGTGAAGTAACACAGTTACAAACGGTGAAGTCACACACCTAACAACCCTAATGTTGAAATCAAGAGGTTCCATAAAATGTAAAATATAAAGGAATTATTGAAAAACACGTAGTAGCTGCCTAAGAACAGAAGGAATCATCACACCTTCTTCATAATATGCAACATAACAGCACACCGAGCTCAGGGCATATAGCAAATACAGCAAATATAAACAGTAATGGTCACGGTTAACGCGGTTTTCTCTCAGTCCGCTAACCGAGGTGAAGTCATGCCGATAGACAAGCAAGTTTCCAAGACCATCGCCTCTCATTTGACATCGAGATGAACAATAGCGTGTCTCTAATTTGACATCGAGACGAGCAACAGCGTATCGAGGTCTGTTCCTATGACAGCCCGTTCTGTTGACCGAGGAGTGATTTTAAGAGAGCCTCCACTGTAATGGAAAAAAAACAACGTACAGTGTTATGTGTTTGAAGAAATGTACAAGAAATGAGACGAGAATTGTAAAATAAAACATATTATCTGGAACTGGCTTGGTCTAAAAATAATTATGGTAATGTCCTATGAGACTTGCAGAAATGTCCTAGAAGAATTGCAGTAATGTCCTAAAAGAATTGCAGTAATGTCCTAGAAGAATTGTAGTAATGTAATATCCTAGAAAAATTGCAGTAATGCCAACACTATCTGAAACTGGGATCCTTTGGATAGTTCCACATAGTTCCTAATTACCCTAATAATTTTAACAGTAGAAAATAATTCAATTTCTAGCCATTCAAAATATTACAAAAATATGAAAATTTAAAATGATCAGTATTCGCATAATAAGGGAAAACTAAATTAAAGTACCAAAATATGGTTGTAAAATTACATGGTAAATAAATTGAGGATTTAGAAAACAAAATCGTTTGAAAAAGAAATTGTGTTTGAATAATTAGAAAATTATGATTAATTTTGTGTGTGGTTGTTTGTATTTTTAGGGTCGGAATTGTTTTTTGGGCGGAGATTAATTTATGTGTAGAGGTAATTATTATGGTAATTATGTCAAACAGTTGTAATTAGCTGACAGGACACGACATACTTGACTGGAGATTGGCTGCGGTCCCTTGAGTCTGTATTACTGGGGCGCCGGTCTGGGCGCCTGGTAGGATGACAATCATGGGCGTCGTCGGCAGCATGTTGGTCGAGAGCTGTGCGGTCGGAGAGGTGGGTGGGGGTGGGGAGGTGGCGACGCTCGCCTGACCCCCATTACTCAACAGGATGATAGGAGACTGCTGGGCTGCCATTGGCTGTCCTGCTGAGAGAGGAAGGCTAAATATAGAAGTCTGCCGCGACTACACGTACAACTCCATATATGTACAACAGCGTTGTCGGCTACCTCTAATACTGGCAGCAACATCTACATTTAAACGCGCGTGTTACAGATGTCTACTATCAACATGCTAAATTTCATGTTGGTGATATTTCAAACATGGCCATAATGGCATGTAGAATAGCATTGTACTCAGCGAGAGTGAGTGAATATGGAGTTTAACATCGCTGCGGGAATCTTTCACCCATTTGCGACGAGTGCTCAACAATAGAAACTTATCTTCAGGGATCACTTTGGGATTTTGGTCAGATGGG